>JAGFMF010011660.1:535065-568071 GCA_019455555.1 Galemys pyrenaicus | reverse complement strand
CCCCCCTCCATCCTTTCCTCCCTCCCTTCCAATGTTCCATTTATTGAACTGCTACTTTCAGGCCCTGTACTGGGTGCCAAGGACATGACAGTGACAGGGCCTGGGAAGCCTTTGAATTGGGGGGTGGCCTCAGCATCCCCATACATTCAGCTGGACACTAGCTGTATGCTCTCTCCATTCTCTCACATTGTAGTTTTTCTCATCTTCTGGACATCTTCCATATTAGCAGTTGGAAGTTAGACTGTAGCCTCTAAAGGCCATTTGGGGATTTTTTGGACACTGAGAGCAATGGCCTGCCCTGCGCTGAGGTATCACAGTGAGTCAGGGTAAGCACAAGCCCAGCAGAGAGTGCTGGGGCCTGTGCGGCGGGCAGTAGGGCCAGCTCGGACCAGCTGGCCTGTGTTCTGTAGAGTTCCAGGGCCCCATGGAGTCTGTCCCGCTGGATCCCTGCGGCCGCTGCCCTGGTCTTAGCCTCTGTGCTCTCTCTCCTGAACCGCTGCAGTAGCCTCCCAAGTCATCCCTCTGCTTCCACCCTCACCCCCACTGTAGTTAGTGGTGGCCCCGGGGCATAATCGTGTCACACATGATTGTGCTTGGAGTCACTTGGCTTAGGGACCACCACCCTGTCTGCCCTGTAAGACCCTGCACGGCCTGCGTACCCCCGTTTCCCTTGCTGACCTCCTCTCCTCCCTCCATTCCATGGGCTCCAAAGTGAGCTGCTGCCTCAGAGCCTTGGACTTTCACTCCCTCTACCTGGGGTGCTCCTGCCCAGATATCCATCCTGTGACTCGTTTCCTTTTGCCCTTCAGGTCTTTTCTCCAGTGTCGCCTTCCCTGTTCTCTTATCTAAGATTCCAACCTCCCCTTTGTCATACTTTATCTCCTTTCCTTGTTTCACTTTTTTCTCTTTAGCCCTTACCACTAGCTAATACGTCATCTGTTTTACTAACTGATCTTGGTTTTTGTCTGTCCCCCCAACTAAACACTTAAGTTCCATGAGGTCAAGGACTGCTTGTTTCAGTGTGGTTCCCTGTGCTTAGAATAGTGCCTGGCATGCAGTAGGTGCTCATTACAGGCTTGCTGGTTGACGGAATAAATGAACGAATGAGTGGACAAGTAGTGAAAGAACAAGTGAAGGCACTGCTGCTCTATGCATGCGTTCCACTCTGTGTGGGGGGGGTGGGGAGGGGTGGCAAGGGCATGGGTCTGACCTTGTTGCTGGAGGAGGGACAGCCAGAAAGCTGGGGTGCAGTAGCAGCTCTGCTCCAGGCTGGCCTCCCATCTCTGCCCAGGGCATCTCCCCAGGCCACTGAGTAGTCTCCTCTCTGGGCTGCCTGGCTCCACCCTTCTTCACTCCGTCCTTCCTGAGGGGCCTGTGGGATGTCTCCTAATTGCACTCCCTATACACTCAGGAAATAACCCTGGCTTTGCCTGGCGTTCCAGAACTTTCCTGGCCTGCTCCTGGCCCATGTGCCCCTGCCAACCAGTCCCACCAAGCTCCCCGCCATTCCTAAAATTCATGTTCTGTGCTCTCGCCATTTCCTCGACTTCAGAGATTCTTCCTTTCTCAGGGAGCTTCAGCGGGGTGCACCCAGCAGCTGCCCCCAAAGGGGATCAGAAAGGCTTGTGTCCCTCATGCTGACATGTCCTCCCCAGATCCTGGTTAAGTCCATGCTGAGAAAACGTTCCTTTGGGAACCCGTTTGAGTCCCAAGCGCGGAGGGAAGAGCGATCCATGTCTGCTCCAGGAAGCTTACTTTCGTGAGTATGGGTGGGCTGAGGCCCAGAGTAGGTGCTCCTGGAGTGGCAAGGGAGAAGGGTAAGGGGGGCTTGTGGCACAGCCCCCACTCTCCCTGTCTTTGGCTGTGCAGGCTGAGCCTGGCGCCTCAAGCAGGACTCAGAGTAGGGCCTGGTGAGCACCTCTGTCCTCAGACAGGGCAGCCTCGTAGGGGTTGCAGACCAGCCTCACCTTGCTCCTTGTGGAAGGCGGTAGAAGGCTGGCTTGTTGGTGGAGGGAGGGCACTTCTCCTGACTCTTCCTGGCCTGCGGGGAGTTTCAGCTGCTTTCCTGCATGACCTGCACTACCTCCAGCCGTTCCCGAGGCCATAGGCCCAGTCAGCACTTTGTAAACACTTGTCCTGCACATGAGTGTGGGCAGGATAGCTGACTGGGCCAGGGAGAGGAACCCCCTTTTGCTGAAGTCTCCCTAACTGTGAACCTGAGTCCAGACGAACTCTGTGCAGTGAGCAGGAATTCACTACTTTCTTCCACTAAAATAGAATACAAGTCAGTGTGGGATGGCCACCGGGCCTGCTGGCGTTTGTACACAGACCTGCAGAGAGAAAACCTCGAGGGGGTCCCCGACCAGAATGTGGCCTAGGATGTCCCCACCTCCCTGTGCCCGGTGACGGTAGCCACAGCAAAAGCGTGCCCCCCAGTGCACAGTGAGGGAAGGCTCCCCACGGGGGCGACTGCAGGAAATGGTCTGGCACCCTGGCCTCCAAGGAGGAACAGGTTCATTCTGTCATCCAGGGCTTCCGTGTAGGTTTTATGTGAGGCCCCCTCTTGTCAATGGGCTCCACAGAAGTTCTGGTTCCATCAGAGTAGACAAGCTGGTGTCTGTTCCCTGCCAGAGGTTCTCTGTAAATCAGTCTCTAGCCCTCCTTTCCTGGCTGATGGGGGTGAGGGCGAGGCTTGGGAGCACCCCGACAGTATCCAGCTTCCTTCCTTCACTCTGTCTCGTCAGTGAGAGGCAGTGAGAGCCAGGGCAGGGGACTCCCAGGCTCCTCTATGTGCCCGGGCCGCTGATGCTAGAATTTGGCTTAGTGTGGGGAATCCCATTTCAGCATCCAAATGGAGCCACTTCTGGGAGTGAAAGAGGAAGCTATTACTATTTATGCCAGGAAGACATAACCAGCAAACCTGGACTTCTGGTCACTAGGTTGGGGCCTGTGACTCAGCGCCCCCTCCTGGTGGAACAGGCTAGTCACAGATCAAAGAGAGGAAGCCCCTGCCACAGGGGCACAGAACTGGTGCTGAGGACACAGCTCAGCAAAGCGACTCTTGTCCCTTCGTGGACATGAGGGGGGACAAGCCAGTTTCCTCTTCTGGACTGTGAGAGGACTGAGCTTATATTTTTCAGCTCTCAAATCCTGTAATCCCGTGATCCAAGTTTAGTTTTGAAAACTACATTTTACTTCGTCATAGAGTCCTGGTATCTGTCCTTGATAGACTCTATTTTTATGCATTGAGATAATTATCGAAACTCTACAGTAGTTAAATGAGGTAGGTTCTTTTTTTAAGATATCAAAACTCATTCATTGGTCATTTAAAAAAGAATGGTCTTAGGGAGAAAATCAGACGCAAGAATCGATTGAAAACTGAGTCTATTGAAACACTCCCCAGGCTGTTGCGCTGACTGCCCTGTGGATGAGGGGAAAAAATGCAAAACCAAAGTGGTTCTCCCAAGACAGAGGGGTCTGCCCTGGGCCCCACGGAAGGCCTGTGGCCTGGCTAATCCTCCAGGGTGCAGGAAGTGAGCTGTTCGGATCGTGAGAGGCTCTGGAGGCCAGGCTTGGAAGTCTGGACTTCACCTTGGGGCAGTCGGGAGCCATGTGGCGATGTGGCTGGACGCAGGCACAGAGAGACCAGCAGGGAGGGGTTGCCACAACACAGGGGCGAGCCTGAGGTGAACTCGGGGAAGGGGGATGTAAGAGGCTGTGTAAGTGGATGTGGGGGTTCTCCTGAGTGCACGTGCTGACCCCTGAAGTCTCCTGCCCCTTGTGTCCCCCGAACAGGAAAGAAGGGTGTGGTGAAGGCGGCAAGAGCCCGGAGCTCCCCGGTGTCCAAGAAGATGAGGCTGCATCCTGAGCCCCTGCATGCGCCAAGGGCCGCCCGGCAGCACGCTCATCCGCGCCTCCGAAGGCCCGCCGCCCTCACGCGACAGCTGCCCCTGCAGGCAGGGGGCTGGGGACCGCCTGCTCCCGACCCCCCACCCCGTCGTGCTGCATGACCTCCGCGCATCCAGGGACAGGATTGGAATGTGTGTCATCTGGGGTTTGCGGGGCAGGGGTCCCACCAGGCCTTTCTCCTCGTCCTTGCTCTTCCTGGTGAGACCCATCCTGTGGGGAAGCTCAGTGCCCGTGGTGCCCTGGGACCCCCATCCAGCTGGTCGGCAAGGCCCAGGGCAGGAGGCAGGAAACCAAGGTGGCAGGTGGAGGCCTGGCTCCCCATTACCGCAGAGACCTCCCACGGGGTCCCCAGTAGACTGGCTCAGCTGTCACACCCACATGGAGGACCGTGCCCTGCCTACCTCAGGGGCGTGCTGCAGGAGCGCTTGCCTACAGAGTGTGCTGATGCGGAGGCCTCACCCTTCACGGGTATTCCTGGTCTGACTGGGCAGGCGGCCAGTATTGGAAAGAAAATTCAGTTTCCTTTTATGTTGCCTTTCTCTTTTGTTTTTAACTTGGTGGAAGGTGGGGCGCAGCCCTGTTCGGTACTATCTGATGAGCCCTCCTACAGCTTTGGGGGGTGCCCTGCACACCCCTCCATTGGTTGGCAGCCAGGTGGACCGGACTGACCCTTCTGGGTTGTTTCACACTTGGCACATCCAGAGAAGGGGCTGGATTTGAACTCCAAGAGTACCACAACATCCCTGCTCATCTCCCGCCCTCCCTTCGTGGCTCCCCAGAGCTGCGGCTGCAGAAGAGATACCAGGGGCCAAGGTGTCCTGAGGACGCTGGACTCACAGGGCTGTGCCTCCATATGCTGAAGTAACTGGAATCCAACCTCCCGTCCTGCGCTGGCGTACATCTGGCTGGAAGCTGCCCTCACGCTCCTGCCAGGTTGGAGGCAGTGCGGGGAGCAGGACTCTGGTGGGTGTGCGTGCATGCTGGTGGGCAGCCAGGGGAGTGCTTCTCTTCTGCCGCCTCACCCCACACTCACCCCACACAGCCTGCAGAGAGCTGGAGTGTTTGAACACGGCCGGCCGTGTGGGAGCTGACTTCCTCTTCTCTCCAGAATCAGTGTCTGGCTGGCTGACTTGATGTTTACTGACCAAATGCTCAAGAGATTGACTCCCAAGAAAGATAAAGCAGGACTCAGATACCTCCCCTGAAAATATGGGCCAAACAAGGGGTTGGGGTCACCGGCACGGGTGTGAGACTGCAGGACTCATATTGCAGGGAAGGCTGGGCGGGAGCAGCGCTGCGTCCTGATCTCTGTGCCTGTGGGTGTACGTCGCGCCTCCATGCCCACACGCACGCGCGTGCCCATCTGCTGCACACAGCACACTCGCATGCCTCGCACCGGCACGTGCATCTGTACTATAGTTTCTGTCTGTTCGCGGCTCTGAGCAGAACGTGGCCCGGGGCCAATGGGTTCGCGTTTCTCCCTGGCTCTTCTGCGCTAAGGCATCGTGACCCAGGGCTTCAACAAGAATTCAGTATTCTCTTTAAGAACACTTTTATAGAGTTCGTGGGAGGCAAGGTTAGCGCCACTCATGGTTCTGCAAGTTTTCTTGAGTATCTCTGGGTGGTGCCTGGAGGGTGGGGAATTTCAGGGCCTACACTGACTGGACCAGCCCTCAAAGAGCTCAGAAGAGCTCAGGGGGACCCAGGAGCCCAGGTGGGGTCCCCACCCCGTCACCAAGGACTTTGGTCGGCATCCTAGTTTTTTAATGTAGCACAGGCGATGAACAAACTCCATAAGAGTGTTTTAAAAATTAACTTCCCAGGAAGTGAGTTTAAAACAATAAAAGCCCTTACTTGAGTTAAAAAATGTTTGCATGTACTTTTATTTATTTTTGGCCTCTGGATATGTCTTCTTTCTTACCAACGGGAACCATCTGGCTTTGCTGGTTTTGCTGGGAGGTTCTGAGCAGAGTAATAGTGGGGAGAACTTTACAGAAGGTGAAAGGGAGGGAGGAGGGTGGCTTTGGAGGATGAGGGGCTTAATCCAGGATCAGTCTCCTGGGAAGGAGGCCCCTCTTTGGGGAGAACAAGGTGTTTGGGAGCCAGTGGGCTACTTATGAGGGCACCCTACTCATTTTAAGGGGCGCAGGGTGACTACTGTCTGGTTTTTGTGAGCCATCAGGATTCCTCGCAGAGCAGCAGTCCCAGTGGAGCCTCACAGGAGCCCTGGGCCCAGGGTTCTCCTATGCCCCTGAGTCTTGGGCACTGGCACAGGCTTTTGGGAATGTGCAGTTCCCCCCTCATAGTGTGACCCTCTGTGGCCCTTCTATGCAAAGAGTTGACCTTGGGGTCAGGCAGCCTTGAGCTTGAATCCAAGCCTTGCTATTTAATAGCGGTGTGACCCTTGGTGAGTCAGAAAAGGAGGGTAACATCAGCACCTCCTCCTATGCATCTTAGGAGTTAAATGAAGCCCTTATGCCAGGCTTCTGACACTGCGCTTGGTCACAGCTAGTACTCAGCAAGAGAAACCCTTAACAGGAGGACAAAGACCTCGGTGTGTCTGGGGGCTGCCGGAAGCCAGGGAGCCCGGATGAGGTCATGTGCTGAGCACATCCTGCATGGCTGGTATTGGCTGTGATTGGGCCCAGGCAGGAGCCTCAAGCCAGAAACTGTCCGGCATGGTGGTTCGCTTTTTCCCATCTGAGAAATGGAGACCAAAGTTGCACCTGGTTCCTATGGGAAATCTCCTGAGAGGCAGCCCCAAGCCCTCTTCAGAAGGGGTGCTGGCTGCAGCAGATGTTCCCTGTTGGGGACCCCTAAGGTTGTGGCTGCTCAGGTGCCACTTGTTGGAGTCCAGCTCCTGTGAACTGGGTTGAGGAGAGGCTCTGAATGAACCAAGAAATAAAATACTGACACAAAATAGCAAAGTGGGCCCTAGGGGATGCAGGCTTCTCCCGGCTGGAGCGTTTTGAGTACCAGGCGTAGTTCTTATTTACTGAGAAAAACCGGCCCCCTAGATGAATTACAAGACAATGGTTTAATTTTTCATTTCTTAATATTCGGCATTATTCCTGTACACATTCACCGCCAAGGTTCTGCGTTATCAGGCTGCGCTGCTCTCCCTTCTAATCTAGTTCACTCCCTCGGCAATGGTTTCACTGGCTCAAGAAAGAATATCCTGATCTGTGCACAGGCCCGTCTTCCACGCTGATCAGCCTTTGAGCCGTGACTAGTCTTCTGGCCGTGACCCAGATATTTTCCTTGTCTCAGCTCTTCACGCCTTAGGGGTCTCCAACAGTTCCCCAAACACCAAGCCCAGTAGCAGGCCTTCTATTTGGGGTAATTTAACAGAAAAGTGATGCACTCAAAAATCTTCCTCTTCATCAGATGTTTGACCCCCTTATAAAAATTTGGCCTTTGAGCTTGAACTTGGAGTTTTACTCCATCAATAACTGTTGTGGTGCACTTTATATTTCTGAAGAAAATTGTATGTAACCCATAGATCAGTGAGAGCTGATCTCTGTTCAAAGGCACAGTGCGCTTTCATCCATGTTGAAAGTTGCAGTGTTTCCTCAGCTCACTCAAGGCCAGGATGTTTTTCTGACAAAGCAACCATAGCACCTCTCACCTCCGGGGCTGGCATATTTAAATTGTCCCCATTTTCTCCCTTCCTCAGCCTCCTTCTTGGAGGTCCTCAGTCCTCCAATCCTTCCTCCTACCAACTGCCACAGTAATCTTAGGACACCCACCTGAGCACCTCCACCCCTCTCAGAACCCTTCTGTGCCTCCCACAATGCTCCACACGTTGTGCAAGACCCCTGCCATCAGCCTGCTCTCTGCTGTCCTGACCCATGCTCCAAGCTCAAGGCTGCCTGGCCCCAACATCAACTCTTCTCATAGTAGGGCCATAGAGGGTTGTACTATAGGGGGGAACTGCACATTCCCAAAAGCCCCACCTTCCTTCACTCCCTGCTTCTCATGGCCCTTCAGCACCCCCTCTTTCAACTCACTGCCTTCCCCAGTCCCTACTTCTACTTGTCAAGTCTGCCCCATTCTCTAAGACCTAGTTGTAATAAGAACTTCTCCCCCAAACCCCCCCCCCCCACCCCCGAGATGTTCATTGCAGGCCGTGGTCACACACCCTGCCTGAGCCACTGGGTCTGCAGGCCAGATTGCCTTTACTAACAAAACAGGGGCATGGGGTCATTTCCTTCAGGACAATTACCCTAGGAGCCTTACTGTGGGAGAGAAACCGAGACCCAGGGAGCAGTGTCTCGCTCAGCGTCACATAGTGTGTCAGGAAAGAGCCAGGCTAGAGCCCAATCTCCTGCCCACTGTGTCCAACCCAATCCGAGTCTTCCTGTACAAGCTGCCACGATGGTGGCAGCGGCAGCCCTCAAGCCTGCACCGCTCCAAGGGCAGCTGAGAAAATCCGAGATGGAGGCTGTACTTCCAGATCTAACCACATGGGGGCACTGAGCCCAGGCCAGGCGTGAAGTCCTGAAGAATGGAGGTCAGTCTCCCGTGTGCCCTAGGAGGACCCCGTGGTTCCTTGCAGAGAATGTCTTTGGACTCTGGATCCCACAGGCCCTCTGACCTCTGCTCCCTGACCCCAGTTCCCCGTCATCCTATGTGGTCTCATTCCACGGGAGAGGAAGAAGGGACAGTCAGGATTACTGAGTGTTCTAATTTCTCTCCGGCACTAGCCATACATCCATACACCTCACACCACACACAGAGCTGGGCATGTTCTCACAGCTGCCCCTCCAGCGTCCAAGTCCACCTTCTACGGGGCTGCCTCCTGGACCCCTGGGATTCTGCCCAGAGAGGTCATAGGCGCCTGGGACCTGCAAGGGTCCAGCTTCCGCTCACATACAGAACAGAGCCCACACTGTGAGGACTCCCAGCACAGCTCCAGCCTCCTGCTGGACTGGGCGCCCTGGCTTAAATGGTCATCTCCAGCCCTAGCCCCTCCCTCAGCACCCTCAGCACAGACCTGGCTCTGCCCTCTGGGGTCTCAGACATAACCATTTCTTCAGCGGGGCTGACCCAGAGGACAGGGCTAGGTCCTGTCACTCCCCAGAGCAGGTTCAGTCCCACCCAGATCAGACAGACTGGTTTGTCACTAGCCCCTCCCGGCTCTGTGACCAGCCTCCCTGTCCTCCCCACTACTTAGACCCTTACCCTCCCCAGGTCACCTCCTCCAGGGAGCCTTTTCTGCTCCCCAGCCCCCTTGGCTGGTAAGAACCAGGGCCCAGGATTCACAACCTCATCCCTGGGCTAAGTTACTTTCACATTTTATAGCTACCTACTCACTGCTCCACCATGCTGGAGACGGAGGAAGAGCATCTCTGAGCTGAATCACAAGAATACGCCTTCCCTCTGAGAACCCTTTTCTCTCCACCTGGTCCCTGGCGAGCCTCCACTGCTGGCCTGTGTGTCTGGCCTTTTCTGGCCTTCTGTTCCTGCTTGCCAGTCTTCAAGCTAACTCAGAACTCCCCTGCAGCTGTAACCCAGATTTTTACCCCAGTGTTTTTTTTTTCCTTTTAAGATTTATTTATTTATGCATACAAGAGCTGGGGTATAGGCCAGAGGCGTGGGAGGTGAAAGGATTCACCAGAGACAGAGCCAGGAGCAGAACAGGCAGATGGACTGAAATACACTGCTGAGGGGAGCAGCAGACAAGGTAGGAGAGGTCTGCTGTGCCATGTGGGTCCCCTCCCTGGCTGGGGATGAAACTCATGCTGCTGTGCAGCGGATGCTTCACAGCACAGCACTCAACCTACTGCGCCACAGGGGAGGCCCTACTTCAGGGGCTTTCTGAAGGCCACTGTCTTAAACTCCTGGGCTTGCAGGTTTCCCTCCCCTTTCAGATACCTTCTGCACAGGCTCGTTGTTCCCTGTTCCAGCCCCATCTCTGTGCAGTGCTGGAAGGACCCATCCCTGTTTGTCCTCTCCACCATCCATGGAATTGACTGATATGCTCGCTGCATTGGGAGCCCTTTGACCCTCCAAACAAGACCCTCCCCTCATGGCCTAGGCTCAGGTCTACAATGAAGGAATAAAACCAGATGACGTGCAACACAGAAAGAGGACCGTTAAACTTCACACTTGATCTCCCCCAGGGTCCTGGGGACCATCCCTGAGGCATTGACGCTTTTCCAGAGAGGACTCCTCTCACCTCGGATGCTCTCCACCCTCAGGTTGGTGTCAATTCCACCCACCTCCCAGGGAAACCCACCCCAAAGCTGAGAGGGGCTCCCTGCTGTGGCCTCCCCCCCATTCCCAGTTCCATCTAAATCAGTAGTTATCATCCTGGCTACATGCTGGAATCTCCTGGGGAACTTTTAAAACATCCTGGTGCTTGGGCCCCAACTTCAGAAATTCTGAGTGAAGAGGTATGCCATCTAGTTTGGGTGTCAGGATTTTAAAAAAATCAATAGACTTTATGTTTTTGAGAAGTTTTAAGTTTATAGAGAAATTGAGTGGGAAGTACTTTCTATATACCCTCTAACCCCCTCCTCCCACTTCCCCATTATTAACATCTTGCATTAGTGTGATACCTTTGTTACAGCCTGTGAAATAACACCGATATGTTATCATGAACCGAAGTCCACAGTTTACAGTTTGCTCTTCGTGTTGTACATTCTGAGTTTTGACTAATGTACGACATCATGTAGCCACTGTAACAGTGTCACACAGAACAGTTTCACAGCCCTAAAAATCCCCTTGCTCCGCCCATTCATCGCTCCCTCTTTTTCCCCGCCCTCTCCCTAAGCTCTTGGTATGTTTATTGTCTCCATAGTTTTGCCTTTTCAAGAATGTCATATAGTTGGAATCATAGTGCATAGAATTTTTGCAGCTTGCTATGTGATTTTTAAAGTTTTTATTGAGATATAATTGACATATACTATTGCGTAAATTTGTGTATTATAACATAGGTTTCATATATTTGTGCTGCAATGTGGTTCCCACTGCAGAATTAGCTGATACCTCTGTTTCAGTTATACTTTCTCTAGTGTGGGAACAATTAAGACCTAGTCTCTTAGCAAGCATAATGTTTCCAATACAGCTTTGTTGTCTGTAATTGTTGTACCGTCTATTAGATCGTCAGGACTTATTTATCTATTAGTCCTAAGTATGTACATTTACCTATGTGATTTTAATGAACAGTGAGGATTGACATGAATGGCTCTGTTCTAGAATTTGTAAAGGGGATTGGTTAATCTGGTGCCCTATGTTTTTAAATCTAATGTGGATAGATGTCTCATTTTCTTTTGATGGGTCCATCCATCCATCCATCCATCCATCCATCCATCCATCCATCCATCCATCCCAAATCAACACTTCCTACTCTCCTGGCTTTCACAGTCCATTGCAGGAGATGGACATTAATCAAGTTGCTTTGCACATGCATGGATGATCTTGAACTGATCTGAGCACTCCTCAGGAAAGGTTCATGGGAGTGGCTCTCTGAAAGCGGTAGAGAGGACGTCCAGAGGAAGAGCAGTGATCTGAAGTCGAAGAAGAAATAGCTAGGCCAAGGGGGAGAAAAGAAAGCTCCAAACAGAAAGACCAGCTTGTGTAAGGGCCTTCTGGCAGGAGGGGGCGTGGTGTTGGGAGTAAGGAGAATAGTGCAAAGCAGAGCTGGAGAGGAGGGCGGGGCTGGATGTGTGCTGGAAGATTCTCTACTATAAGGTAGAGGAAGGATGGGAGGGGAGGAACCAGAGAAGCTAATGAGGCAGCCACTGTGGTGTCCAGACAAGAGATGACATGGTGGTGGTGAGGATGGAAAGAAGCAGATGGACAGGAGGGCTGTGTAGGAGGCCAGACTGTTAAGACCTCACACTGCTTGCCTTCGGGGCTGGAAGGGGAAGGTTTAAGGGTGAAGTCTAGCTTCCAGGCTTGCATACCTGGGTTGAAGGTGCTCAGGGGAGTAGGGGACATAGAAATGGGCCTGACTCAGAAGGGAGGATCCTGAGTCTTAGGCAAGTGGAGTCTGCCTTTAGATAGTCAGGGGAAGGCAGGTGTCCAGTAGACAGCTGGACCTGTGCATCTGTAGGTCAGAGGAGAGGTGGGAAGTGAACATGGAGGTTGGGGCTCCTAGGCATGTGGAACGCAATGGAATTGGAAACCATGGGCATGATGAGATGCCCTGGGGGGTAAGCACGGGGCTAGAAGAAAGAGGGTCCAGGATTGAACCCTGGGGCGCTGTTAATGTTGGAGGAGGAGGAAGAACCTGCAGAGGCACTGGGGCTGGAGCAGCCTGAGCAGTGGATGGAAAATCCAGCTTGGCATGACAATGGAACAGCACGTGTGGTTTTGATGTCATTTTTGGAGTCAGTGGGTTTGGAGAGAGGGGTTCTTGGGTTCACCCTGGGAAAGGTTTCACCAGAGCTCCCTGTTCAGCGGAACGCGGAGAGTTTACCCAGGCAACTTTCTCCATGAGGCAGAGCTGTGGTTATATTTAAAAGAGCAGGTTTTTAGGGAAAGAGACAGAAAGTAGAGTACACTTGCATAGACACAAGCAGGCAGGAAGAGCTGCCCCAAAAGGGACAGGTTTGCTGAGAGGCTGCATGGTCGCAGGCGGGCACCCTCAAGGAAGCTGCCTCTGCTAAGGAAGGTCAGTACAGAGAAGCCCCAGGTCACAGGCAGGCAGGAGGCCGCTGCCCTGCAGAGGAGAGAGCTGGTGGAGAGAAGCACCTGCCAGTCACAGGTGGGCAGGAGGCGGCTGCCTCATTGTGGGGGCAACGTTAGGTTTTTATCATCTTCTTTTGGTAGGGAGGGGCTCATCTCTGTGGGTGGATAGTTTATTCCTTAGTCTTCATATCTTCACCTTCCTGTCTGCGCTCCTGACACTCTGGCAGTCTGATCCCTGTCTGGGTGTTGCACTTCTTGATCTGGGCGTTGACCCCTTAAGGTCTTAGTTTCTATAACTGGGTTAAGGGCTTCTGCTAAACACTCTACCCCTACCTCCTTGCGTGCTACAGGTTCTTGACCTTATGGTGTCGCCTCTATTCTTTCTTTTCTCTTTCTTTCTCTCTTTCTTTGATTTATTCATGCATACAAGAACTGGGGTACAGGCCAGAGGTTTGGGGGGGTGAGAGGATCCACCAGAGACAGAGTGGGGAGCAGAACAGGCAGATTAATCGAAGCACACTGCTGAGGGGAGCAGCGGGCACAGCAGGAGAGGTCTGCTGTGCCATGTGCGTCCCCTCCCCAGCTAGTGGCAGGGATCAAACTCGTGCTGCAGTGACTGCGGTTTGCTTCATAGTGAGTTGCTTAACCCATTGCCTTAACCCATGGCCTTCCACTAGGAAGGCCCCTACCCTCTCTTTTCTTTATCCTCCATCAGTTTCAAGAACTAGGGAGTTGCCCTCAGTGTTCATGATGCTGTTTGAATGAAGAGAGCGAGGGAAGAGAATCTTTCCCAGAGTTCAACTGTGGAGGTGGGGGAAGGTATGGATTTGGTTCCTCCGTGAAGGTCAGCTGCTCATGACCTTTCCTTTTTTTTTTTTTAATTTAAGGTTTATTTATGCATTCAAGAGCTGTGGGGTATAGGCCAGAGGTGTGGGAGGTGAGAGAATTCACCAGAGACAGAGTGGGGAACAGAACAGGCAGATCAACTGAAACACACTGCTGAGGGGAGCAGCGGGCACAGCAGGAGAGGTCTGCTGCACCATGTGGGTCCCCTCCCTGGCCGGAGGCAGCGGTTTACTTCATTGTGCGTTGCTTAACCCACTGCACCACCAGGGAGGCCCCTCATGACCTTTTCTTGACTATCAATCGTACATGTTCCAAAGATGTACAGGAACTAGAGGGGAGTGGGTTTGTACCCAATTTAAAATTGCGCTGAAGGGCATCACCTCAGGCAGTGGGCCAGACTATCAGTTCTCAAGTAGAGTTTGATTTCACCTCAGGAGCTCATATTACCTTTTAATAGCTTTACCCTTCCATTACCCCAGGAGAAGTAAGATTCCATTCTTTTTATTCCTCCTCCTCCCTGGATGAGAGAGGATGGTAGAAAAGAGAGGGAGTGACCGATTTCAGTTAAAGAAGAAGTAATCTTTTAAAAGGCCCTATTAGTACCCACCTTGGTCTCCCTTATCTTCACAGACTTCTCAAGACTTGTCCGCTCCTGCTCAAATCCAACAGTAATCTTGCTACAGGGCAACCCTGAAATAAAATGGGTTGGCCTAACTGGGTCCTCACCTGCTCTTGAAAGGCACTTATAATAAGCACCAACTGCAGGCACACACAACAAAGGTTAATAAAGGGTTTTATTTTACAAAAGAAGGGGAAATAAAGTAATGAATATCACAAGGAGAAGAGAGGGATACAAGTCTGTAAATATCCTACCAGTTTCTCTGAGTTGGAACCCAGCAGCACTCTGAGAGCTGGCTCCGACTGAAGAGAGCAGCCTCCGAATGAAGAGAGAGTCCCCAAGGCCCACTTGTCTGCTTTTATACCCAGCCTGGCTGCTTAACTCCACCCTCAGGTCCCAGGGATCCACTCATTGATAATGACCTTATAGGATTTGTGGTTTGGGGTATTGTTGGTCTGGAGTGGGTGTTGGAGTCCATAAACCTATTTGTATAATCTCTTTAGGACGACCTTTTCCCCTAACAATCCGTCTTTGTCTTCATGACCCTTGTCTCTTCAAAGCCACCAATGATAAACAGTTCTCTAGACTCAAACCAAATGCCACTGTGAAGATGTGGCTGCATTTGCCACAGTGCCACTCGCTTCACGAAATGCTCTCCAGTCTGTCCCAATGTGCACTATCCTGGTTTCTTTGTTAATAGAGTATTCTTCAGACTTTGGGGATTGCAGAAGGGAATAGGGAAAAGAACTACTGGTGTCCTTTTGTGACAGGGTGGTCCCCAGGAAAAGGGGAAGTTCCAAAATCCCTAAATGGGTGGAGCTGAGCAGGGATAAGAAGATGTTGGAGAGAAGAAATAGGAGGGCAGGAGGAAGGAAGGAAGAAGGAAGCAGGATGGAGAGCAGCAAGGAGACGTGGAGGAGGCATGTGGAACAGAGGGACATGTGAAGAAACTGTGTTTGCTTTTTGGTCTTCTACTGGTTGGAACAGATGTGGGTGAGAGATCCGTGGGGAGGTTAATAATGGCAGCTTTCATCTTAATTTTAATTTTACTCTTTTCCTCTCGGATTTGTCTGACCCTTTCTGACCCTTTTCTATGGGTCTCCACTAAAAGGTCCTTTAGACTTGGGGCAGGTTTTTGGGCCTTGCTTTGGGCCAATCTTATTTAGCTAAACTTTTACCCTCAAGGAGATGGGTAACTTAAATGCTTAACTTAGTAACTATATTCTTTATCCTTTCTATATTATACCCTAATTGTACTAAAATTCCTTTCCATTAAAAACCTTATATGTTTCTCTTAATACAGTGGATGGCAGAACCCATTTAAAAAGGGCAAATTTGGGCCTCCCCGGTGGCGCAGTGGGTTAAGGAACACACTATGAAGCAAGCCTCAGTCACTGCAGCACGAGTTCGATCCCTGCTGCCGGCTTGGAGGGGACCCACATGGTGCGGCAGACCTCTCCTGCTGTGCCCGCTGCTCCCCTCAGCAGTGTACTTCTGTTGATCTGCCTGTTCTGCTCCCCGCTCTCTGTGGTGAATCCTCTCACACCCCCCCCCCACACCTCTGGCCTGTACCCCAGTGCTTGTATGCATAAATAAATAAATCTTTAAAAAAAATAAAAAGGGCAAATTTAAAAATTCTGGGGTACCCCTCTCCCTTCTCTGTAACACTTTCAATGTAGTGCCAGGAGTTAGCCAACAGATCTATTCTGCCTGCTGATCATCTGATTCTCTAGGGAGGGGTATCTTTGGCTTCTGATTTACTATTGATTAGGATATTTTACCATTCTGTAAGGGTAAAGGTTAATTTATAGAAAATTTATAATAATCTAATAATGCTTGTCCAATAGCAATGCAAATGTTTTCTACCTGGTAGAAAGGGAAACCCAAAGATTACAGCTTCTTGCTTTGTAGACATTTTAACCTGTGTTAAGTTCATTTCAGTATTCTTTTTGTAACAGGGTGATCCCCAGGAAAAGGGGAATTCCAGGTTCCCTGCCCCACCCAAAGGAGGGTGGCGCTAAGCAGGGATAAGAAGAAGCTAGAGAGGAAGGAAGAAAAGAAGGAAGCAGGATGGAGAGCAGCAAGGAGATCTGGAGGAGGCACGTGGAGCAGAGAGACACGTGAAGAAACTGCGCTTGCTTTTTGGTCTTCTACTGGTTGGAACAGATGTGGGTGAGAGACCCGTGGGGAGGTTAACAGTGGCAGCTTTTATCTTGATTATGACCTTCTCTTTTCCTCCCAGTTTTGTCTGACTCGTTCTGGCTCTTTTCTATGGATCTCTACCGAAAGGTACTTTACACTTGGGGCAGGCTTTTGGGCCTTGCTTTGGGCCAATCCTGTTTGGTTGGACTTTTACCCATAAGGGGATGGGTAACTTTGGATGTTTGATTTAGTAACTATATTCTTTGTCTTTTCTGTTTTACTTACTAATCATATTAAAGTTCCTTTCCATCAAAGATCTTATATGTTTGTCTTGATGTGGCAGATGGCAGAACCCATTTAGAGCAGGCAGGGTTTGAGGTTCTGAGGAGCCCCTCTCCCTGCCCTATAACATTTTGATGCCCCAACCCTGTATTTATTCTCAAATACTCTTTTAAACTAATTTTAATATATTACTGAGAACGTCTTAGATTACTGACTGAATAAAAGCTTTTTTAAAAAAGATTTATGCATACAAGAACTGTGTTATAGGCCAGAGGTGTGGGGGGTGAGAGGATTCACCAGAGACAGAGTAGGGAATAGAACAGGCAGATCAACTGAAACACTGCTGAGGGGAGCAGTGCGCGAGGCAGGAGAGGTCTGCTGCACCATGTGGGTCACCCCCCCTGGCCAGCAGCAGGGATCGAACTGGTGCTGCAGTGGCTGCGGTCTGCTTCATAGTGCGTTGCTCAACCCACTGCGCCACCAGGGAGGCCCCTGAATGAATAAAAGCTTTGTTGTGTGTTCATTTTGTATTTGAGGGTTATGTTTTTAAAATTTGTTAGAATATTAACCTTTACCACTCCTAATTCTGCACTGGGTCCAAATTTTGCATTTTCTTCCCCGTATCACCTATCTTGCCATCTGAGGAGGGAGTAGGTGGAATCCCAAGGTCCTACCAGCTGTTGACCATGGAGGAACAAATAATTTTAAACCAAGGGACAGCGTGATCAGCATCAGACACATCCGGGGTTCCAGCTGACTAACTTGTGTAACCTTAGGCAACCTAACCTTACCAGCCTCACAGACTCTACTGAGGACAGGGAAGGGGGCACATAGGGGTGAGTTTGGTGACCAAAAAAGGACAGGTAGTGTTAGGGGGAAAGGATGTCCTGAAGGAACTATACAAATGGGTTGATGGACTCCAACCCCCATTCCAAACCAGCATTACTCAAGACCTACAAATCCTATAAAGTCATCATCGAAGAGTGGACCACTGGGACCTAAGAGTAGAGTTAAGCAGCCAGTGGGTGTAAAACCAGACATGTGGGCCTTAAGGACTCTCTTAGTTTGAAGCCAGCTCTCAGCGTACTGTTGGGTTCCAGCTCAAAAAAACTAGTAAAACACATTTACAGATTTGTCTTCTTCTCTTCTCCTTATTCATTACTTTATTTCCCCTTCTTTTATAAATAAAACCCTTTATTAATCTTTGTTATGTGTGCCTACAATTAAAATTTACTATAAATACCTTTCAAACACACAAGTAAAAATCCAGTCAAACAAACCCATTTTATATCAAAATTAACTTGCAACAGTAGGAAGAACTTCCCTGATAGAGGTAGGAAACCTGGCATTTGACTGCCCGATGCTCTGATTTCTCTATCCCTAACCCTCCTGCTAACTAGAGCTCCCTCAGGAAGGTGATCTTCAGAACAACACTGACCTGCGATGTCTGAGTTCTCAAGCAGTAAGTTTCCTCACCTGCAGTGAGGCCTGCCCAGCCTCCTCTGGGGGCCTCCTGGCGTCCATAGCTGAGGAGGGATTGCTTCTTCTCCCCCTCAACTCTCACCCCCCCCCCCAGGAAACAGGTGTAATTGTGGGGATCTGAGACTATCACCGAAAGCTGGTTTCTTTGAAACTTTCTTAAGCATTCCTGCAAATTTTCTTAACATTCCATAGTCAGAAAAACATTTGTAACTACCACATGTCTCTTGTCATATAAAATTTGTCCAGTGATTTAGTCCACATTTAAGGAAAACTATGACACACTGTAACCCTTCTGTTGGATTGTGTATCTGCATATAGTTATCTCATTTAACCCTCACAACCTCTTTTGGGGTGAATAATGTTGTCCCATTTTACTGTTGAAGAAACTGAGATACCTAAGAGTTAAGTGGCTTGCCTAAGGTTACACAAACTTCTCAGCTTGAAACCTGGATGTGTCTGATGCTGATCACGCTGTCCCTCGGTTTAAAATTATTTGTTCCTCCATGGTCAACAGCTGGTAGGACCTTGGGATTCCACCTACACCCTCCTCAGATGGAAAGATAGGTGATACGAGGAAGAAAATGCAAAATCAGGACTCAATGCAAAAACTGAGCGGCTACAGTTTCCGTCTGGAAGTCTGGTGGACACTCCCTGTCCCCCATCAGGCTCCTGAAACGTCTGCAAGAAACATGCTCAGAGGTCCATGCAGGACCGAGTTCTCAGGGGTCAGAAAATCGGGGTCAAGTGGAGCGTTTAGGCGACTCACTACTTTCTTAGAGTCTCCATTCTTGTGTATGTAAAATGGGCCAATGAGTGGCAGAATTAAAAAGAGACAAAAGTTGTCTTCTGAAAACGTACAGGGTCCAGAGTTCTGGGCTCTGGAACCAGACTGTCTTGGCTCAGATCCAGGTGTGAGCTCTTAACCAACCTGTCTCCTAGGATACATTTCTGTCTCAGTTTCCTCATAGGTGAAATAGGGGTAAAAGGTAACACCTACTTCATAGGGTCGTAAGGATCCAAGCCCTTGGGACAGTGACTGGTATAGAGTCACTCAGTAAAGTTAGCTTTTACTACAGGTTTACCATTCAAGGCTTAGCTATTTTGTAAACTCAGACGACGCCGATCTCTTCCAGGCCCCGCCCCTCGGCAGGCCCCGCCCCTCGGCAGGCCCCGCCCACGCCTGCACTCAGTACGGCTCCCGCTGTTCCCCGTTCCTCCGGCCACTAGAGGACTGCTGCACCGAGGACGGTGTTCCAGCTCAAGCAGGAGACGCTCTAGCTAGCAGCTGCGGCTGCTCTGTGGCCATTGGCAGCGGCGCTCTAGCTGAGGGTGTGCGGAGCGGGCTCTCAGTGGTACGGCCGGCGGGCGGCGATGGCGGCCGTACGGGGCCTGCGAGTGTCGGTGAAGGCGGAGGCCCCGGCGGGGCCGGCCCTGGGGCTCCCGTCGCCCGAGGCGGAATCCGGTTTGGAGCGTGGCGAGCCGGAGCCCATGGAGGTGGAGGAGGGCGAGCTGGAGATTGTGCCGGTTCGGCGTTCGCTGAAGGAGCTGATCCCGGTACGGCGGGAGGCGGGGGGCTAGGAGGAGGTCGCGGAGCTAGTGCCTGGCTTTGGAGCGGGCCGGAAGGGGAGGCGGCCGGCGCCCGCGCTGGGGAAGTCTGCGCGGGGGGAGAGATAGGTGCGGGCGCCTGAGGGGCGGGGGCGCCAGGCTTGAAGGGGGGACCGGGAACCGGAGAAAGGACGCTGGGGCGCCCGGAAATGGGCTAGGGGAGGTGGGGTGAAATGGGCAAGTAGTTGAGGACACCCCCTTCGCTGCCCTTCCGAACCAGCCTGTGCAAGGGGATTGGGGAGGAGGGGGAGGGATTTTCTGGGGACTTGAGATAAAGGGAGAGCCCCGGGCGGGAACATAACCTGGATCGGCACAGAAAGAACTGTCGGGTGGCGCCGGCTTCCAGGTTCCCTAGGGCGCTGCGTCCTGCTGGTATCTGCTAAGCATAGCACTCACTTGGGAGCCCTGGACTTGTCAGCAGTGGAAACTCAATGTTTCTGTTGTGACTTGAGGGTCATTTTGGCCCCGCGCACCCTCATTGATGTGTAGCACCTATACCGTGACCCCAACATCTCAGGAAATCAAAATATCGGGGAACCAGCAATGGCCCTTGGTCTCAGTCTTCTATCAAATCAGAGATGGTGAGAGTTGTTTTGGTTGTGGTTTGGCGGGTACAAGTCCGGTTTTTAGGGCTGGGCTTTGGCCTCGATGGTTCTTTTCTGAACTTTCTCACCTAACCTGAACTACTTTTCAGTACATGTTAGCAAGTCTTGGTTTTGTCTCTTTCAAGTCTCCCAATCATCGGTCCATTTTATATACATAAATATTGAGACACCAGAAAGGTAGGGCAGAGAGCACTGAATTGCAGAGGGCAGGGAGCATATGCAGAGTGGGAAGCAGAACGTGGGATGGTCAGATTAGTCTTCTGAGAAGTGACATTTAAACCCTAAATGACAAAAAAGGAACCAGTCATATGCAGATTTGGAAGAAAGTGTTCGTTGCAGAGGCACTGCAAGTACAAAGGTTCAGATCTGGAAACAAGCACATTTTGTTGGAGTATGGGAAGGTTGTGTAGCACAAATGGGAGAACAGTAAAAGAGGCCAGCAAGGTTACCAGATAACATGGAAGAAACGTAGGTACTGAGAAGCCAAAGAAATTGTGTGCTGTCATGTAATTAGTGAGTGTCAGAGCTGTGGCTTGAACGCTCAGTTTCTAAATAGCATCTTCTTTTCATTACACTGCTGTGTTTTCCCCAGGATCTTGATGAGTCTGGACTTTCTGCATTTTGGTGAAGACTTGTGCTCCACCTGGTGGCTTGGCATGGTGTCCAGTTTGGGTTGGGGAGATAAGTGACTACCTCATCTTGGATAGTTTTGGCAAAAGCCTTTAGATTTTCATTTACATGGATACTTTGAGTAGATGGAATGACTAAGGTTCTGAACAGGCTCGGATCTAGAAAATATATCTTGAGTGGTTGATTACTACCACAGAGTCACAGGGATAGGTTGTCAGGATGGGGGAAGGATGCTGAAAAGAATGACTATCCAAATGGTATCAGTTGTTGGGCAGTTTTTTATCATGGATTTTCCTTAATTGCTGTTAGCATTCCTCATTCTATCTCTTCATGTTAGGACACAAGCAGAAGATACGAAAACAAGGCTGGCAGCTTCATCACTGGAATTGATGTCACTTCCAAGGTAAGACTATGATTTATTTATTCCCTTTGCTAGGCAGGTGAACTGCAGTGATCCTTTGTTTTGTTTTCTTTTGTTTAAAAGAAACCATCTGATTTTTAAATTTTTAATTGGATTAAAATTTTGGGGGATTTAAATTTCGTATTGCACAATGACACCTTCTTGCAACCTGAAAATATCCTAGCAGTATTTGTGTGTTCTCAAATCTACAAAACCGTAAAAGTCACTGTGTCTAGATATTTGTGCTTAACCATATGTAACAAAAGGTTCTGCATTGGGAATGCTTTTTTTAATTCTATGTTCATTCTTTTTTTTTTTTTTAAAGATTTATTTGTTTATGCATACAAGCACTGGGGTACAGGCCAGAGGTGGGGGGTGGTGAGAGGATTCACCACAGAGAGCAGGGAGCAGAACAGGCAGATCAACAGAAGTACACTGCTGAGGGGAGCAGCGGGCGAGGCAGGAGAGGTCTGCTGCGCCATGTGGGTCCCCTCCCTGGCCGACAGCAGGGATCGAACTCGTGCTGCAGTGGCTGTGGTTTGCTTCATAGTGTGTTGCTTAACCCACTGCGCCACCAGGGAGGCCCCTATGTTCATTCTTTAAAATTAGGTGTACTGTTTCCACTTTACTCCTTTGTTCCCACTTTAAATGAAATAAAACAAATAAAGTGGCATGTAGTAGGCTCTTAGTACAAAACCTTTATTCCATATTGGCTGCAGATTTAAAAAAAAAATAGGATTCCTGATTGTGTGGATAGCTAAACTTTGAAGACCGAAGCTGAATTAATCTCAGTACCTGGGAGTATTGTCTTTTATCTGGTGATTACGATTACTAGATTACCAATTTAGTTGTAATTCCTCACATAGTCAAACCTATTATATTCCTTATTATAAACAATTAGCACACATTTGTTGCTCTAATTGGTGGCATCCAATTTGGCCATTCTTTCTGATTTTAATGTGTGATTAGGTTTGGAACAGAATTTTGAATTACAAATGTGAATAATGAGGCCTCCCTGGTGGCACACTGAGGGGTTAGGCACTGAGCTATGAAGCATCTGCAGTAACTGCTGGGGTGAGGGGGGAGGGGGACCCGACCCACATGGTGCAGCAGACCTCTCCTGTGTCACCCACTGCTTCCTTCGGCAGTGTATTTCAGTAGATCTGCCTGGTCTGTCTGCACTCTGCTCTGTCTCTGGTGAATCTTCTCACCCCCCCCCCCCCACCTCTGGCCTGTACCCCACTTCTTGTATGCATAAATTAATAAATCTTTTTTTAAAAAAAAGTGAATAACATTGGAGACTACACCTGAGGGGAGAAACCAATTACTGTACTGTACACATGAACAATGATGTAAGAAAATAAATAAATCTAGAACAACAACAAAAACGTAAATAATAGTACTATATTGTTATATTGGATTATGAAAGCAAAAATAAAGATGTTACGCTTACCTTTTTAAGGTCTGGGTATCAATCTGTCTTAGATTACAAAAGAAAGAACTTGGCAGCTTTTAGACAGGTGACAGTAGAATGAGTGAATGTATCTTCCTGTTGTAATTGAGAATTTAGACTGTACTTAAAGGGGGAGCCTGTGTGCTATTCTTGATCTTACACTGTCATTGTATGAAATATATGGGGGAAAGGAAGCAAATATGTGGGGTAGCCCCAGAATTGGTACTCACGTTGGTACTAAAGGAAGGCATATTCAATATTTCTACTGGGAAGACTTCAGTGAAGAAAATTAGCATAACTATTGGAAGATAACAGAAGTGTTGCTGCTTTACCAATCCCCACAAGCTTTCTATAGCCAGGCCTTCAATTAGTGTGCTAAAGTCAATATACAATTAGTGAAGGTTCCTAAGAACTATCAGAAACCCACAGTTGGACCTGGATTTATTTTAGCTCTTGGAAAAAGAACTTATGAAGTTGATTATTTTGTTTTTCAGGGGAGCGTCAATGCTTCTTGTCACTTAACGATGAAAACTGGCAATTCCGTGGACATAAGCCTAGAATAGAGGAGAGAGTTTCTTTCTCTCAGTGTTATTTTTAAATCAGGAAGAAGCTTTAGGGAGTGGACTGCTCAGGCAGACATAATGTGGAAGAGTGTGATAGGTGTGATTACCCCGCACACAGGCAGTGTCAAGTGAGGGTGGCGGTGGGGCTTCCCGAAATAGCCCTGAAATCAGAACATCTGCCCCTCTTAGTAACGGATGTCTCAGTTTGTACACCAAGAAAATTGGGATGTTGAGATTGGTTCTGATTTGTTTACATGATTGGTAATAAAATATTAGGGAATTAAAGTATTATTCATTGCTCATTGAATCGATAAATAAATATGCATTGAATTCCCATAGTACCCCCGACACAGTGATAGGCATTGAGTCATGGAGATTGTTACAAATTATAGTGCTATCAGTGTACATCCTTCTAGTCATTGACTGAATATCTAGTTCTCTGAAAAAAACATTAAATGCACAGTGTTGCTCATTTTTTCTGGTTTATTTTAGGGTTGTTGCTGATGCACCATGTTGTGTTTGTGATTTCATTTTCCTGTGTTTCACTTCTTTGACTTTTTCTCTACATTCTAGGAAGCAATTGAAAAGAAAGAACAGCGAGCCAAGCGCTTCCATTTTCGATCTGAAGTAAATCTTGCCCAAAGAAATGTAGCTTTGGACCGGGACATGATGAAGAAAGGTACAGGGTGTTTGGGAGGAATTTTCCATATTTCCCTAGAGAATGGCTTTCCCGTCCAGGGTATTGTGCTATTGACCTTGTCTTGCATGTCTAGACCACATCCAGATACTCTTTTTTTTTTTTTTTTTTCAAAGATTTATTTATTTATGCATATAAGAACTGGGGTACAGGCCAGAGGTGTGTGTGTGGGGGTGTGTGTGTGAGAGGAGTCACCAGAGTGGGGAACAGAACAGGCAGATAGAATGAAATACACTGCTGAGAGGAGCAGCGGGTGAGTCAGGAGAGGTCCATGTGGGTCACCTCCCTGGCTGGGGATCCAAATCATGCTGCAGTGACTGGATGCTTCATAGGATGCTTCATAGTGGGTGCTTTAACCCCTTGCGCCAACAGGGTGGCCTCGCATCCAAATACTCTTACAGGAAGAGACTTGTGAATTCTCCATTTCTGAGGTGACCTGTTAAACATTGAGTGGCTGTAAGCTGTGTGTCAGATGTTAGATTTGGAACAAAAGAGATTGTCCTATCTGAGAAAGCCAAGAGAAAGTCACCCAGTTGTGGCAGAGCTGAGATTAGGACACATCTTCTATGACTCTTACTCATTTTCTGCTTTAGGCATAGAAGTGTTAGCTTTTCTTTGCCTTTAAATGTAGTGGGAATGTGTCCTAGTGAGACCTTCTTTTAGGGGAGTCAGAGCAGTGTCAGGGTTGGTAGGTGGAAACTGATTAATACCTTTGTTGATACAGGTGTGTGATTTTATTTTAGTTTTGTATTTTCTTAGGGTATTTTGTTTTCCTAGAATTCGTCCTAACTATATACAATAATCTGCCTCAGTCTTCCAAAGTAATTTATAAATAAAAGGGAAAATTGTTATTGTGTATTTTAGTGAGTTCACAGCCACATTTATTATTCTACTCTAATATAAATTGATGAATGCAAAAGGTGTCTCTGCTGTATTTGAAAATTTGGGTATTTGTGAAGCGCTTTCTGGCCTGTTGCCTGAGTTTCTCAAGACTTGCTTAGTTGGGGCCTCCCTGGTGGCGCAGTGGGTTAAGCAACGCACTATGAAGCAAACTGCAGCCACTGCAGCACGAGTTCGATCCCAGCTGCCGGCCAGGGAGGAGACCCACAGAGCGCAGCAGACCTCGCCTGCTTCACCTGCCTTGCCTGCTGCTCCCCTCAGCAGTGTGTTTCAGTCAGTCTGCCTGTTCTGCTCCCTACTCTGTCTCTGGTGAATCCTCTCACTGCCCTGGACTCTGGCCTGTACCCCTGCTCTTGTATGCATAAATAAATAAGTCTTTAAAAAAAAAATAAAAACTTGCTTAGTTGATAAGAGACGATGTTGGACAAATATAAGAATAGCTACTGTTTGCTATTTACTCCCTTATTAGACTGTGTTAATTGACACATTACATACTCATTTCTTACTCACTTTGTACAACAGCAATATAAGGAATGTATTTTTACCCTGTTTTACTCCTTGTTTTATCAAGGAGGTTCAAAGGAGGCCCATATATTGCCTAGGGTTATGCAGCTAGTGAAAGTGGATTCAGAGACAGGTATGTCTGACTAAAAAAAAACCTTGCCCTTAACTGCTTTGCTCTGTTGCCTTTTTATTTCCTGACACTCCTTGGTTGGTCCCGGTAGACAGAGTAGCTTGAGTGCAGAACTCAACCCTAGACATTGTTCTTTTTCCTGTATCATGAGTTCAAGTTGGAAATATGACCTTGCTTCCTTTGCAGACTGGGTTTCTAGGCATCTGTTCGAGTGGATTTCTGTTTCAGGGAAAGTTCTGTGAAGGCCAGGGTCAGGGCCAGCTGTGCAGCTTGGCATGTGCCTGCAGAGCCTGGGCCTGAGCAGACCTCTGAGGCCTTTCCCACAGCTCTCCCTTGAAAGCCCAGGGTTTCACCACACCTGTTTCCTTCTAGTCCTGTGAACATTCCTTGCGCTATTTTGCCTCTTATCTTATTCATGTGTTGCACTCTGCTAATTTGTCCTTCCTTGTCCCAAACTTCATTAAGTTCAGATGCCACTTTCTTCATGAAGCATCCCTAACCGCCACCCACTCAGATTTCTCTCTGACCTCTTCTGGAGCTCATTGAGCTACCAGGCCACCCCCCTACCTCCCGGACTCCCCAGACTCTAGTGAAAGTTCCTTTGTGAATGTGGGCAAATTGAACCTTTGTAGGTCTTGGTCTCCTTGTCTGTAAAATGGGAATATGATACTTACCTGAGTAGGCTTACATTTGAGGTTAGATTTGAATTTGAAAATATGTTTGTTCCTGGGAAAGCAGTTCTGATCTTGTAGTTCTAAAAGTTATTCCTACAAAGCAGTAGATTTGCTTGGGATGTCAACTGAGGCAAGTTGCTCATTATAACCTCTTTTCCATCCAGGAGAAAGCCTGACCCGGGACAGTGTTCCTAAACTCTGGGGACATTTTCTGCTTATTCCAGATCAATTTAAATGAGAGTGGTTGATGGTGAGGGCAGGAGTTGGTCCCAGGGAGAGTTATTTTTAAAATCTCCCCATGTAATTCAAATATATAGTCAGGACTGAAAACCAACCATTAGTAGTTTGGTTGCGATTATGGGTTATTGTTTTTTTAAAGATTTATTTTTATTTATGCATCCAAGAACTGGGATGTATAAATAGGTAGAGGTGCAGAGGGTGAGAGGATTCACCAGAAACAGAGTGGGGAGCAGAATAGGCAGATTGACTGAAATACACTGCTGAGGGGAGCAGCGGGTGAGACAGGAGAGGTCTGTTGCACCATGTGGGTTAGCTCTGTGGCCGGGGCTTGAACTCAGGCCATAGCAGTGGTAGTGCTGAAACTTAACCCCAAGGCCACCAGAGAGGCCCAAGAAAGGATGGGTTCTAATGTCTGGCTGCCTGAATTTATTTATTTTTATTTTTTAAGATTTTATTTATGCACTATAAGAGCTGGGATATAGGTCAGAGGCGCAGGGGGTGAGAGGATTCACCAGAGACAGAGTGGGGAGTAGAACAGGCAGATTGACTGACATACATTTCTGAGAGGAGCAGTGGGCGAGGCAGGAGAGGTATGCTGTGCCATGTGGGTCCCCTCCCTGGCCAGGGATCAAACTCGCACTGCAGTGGGTGCTGGAAGCTCCACAGTGTGACGCTCAACTTCTTGCGCCACCAGGGAGGCCCTGACTGCCTGAATGTAAATCCTGTTTTGTCACTTTCCAGCTCTGTGACCTCAGCAAATAATTTAGCCTCTAAAAACTTGGTTTCCTCATCTAGAAAGATAGATCACAGTAATTGTTAAAATCAGAGGTTATTGGCTCTTAAAAAATGTGACAGTTCTTAGAGTAGTGTCTGGCAGATAGTAAGTAACCAAGTAAAGTTCGTTATTATTAACATTATATGGTGTGCTCCATCTTCCAAGCATCTTCCAAAAGATGCCTAATCTTTTGGGGATCTTGGAATAAGTATCATGATTCCCGTAACCGTACTAGGTATCAAATTTATTCTTCTCTTAATACCAACATTAATAAAAGGTACCATTTGTTAAATGCTTACTGTGGGTCAGTCACTCTGCTATGGGTTAACCTTTCCTTTCAACAACCCTGTGAGAGAACGGTATCATTTGTGTTTCACTGGTGAGAAAACTAAGATGCTTGAGAGCTTGAGAACCTTGTTGTGGTCCCGCTGCTAGATAAGTAACATGATTGGGACTTGAAGGCCACTCTGGCTGGAACTTGTGCTGCTAACCTCTCTTTTGGGTTCAGGGACACTGTTTGGGATATGCTGAAGTAGGGGATTCCACATCAGTCATTGTTACTTTTGAGCGATTCACTGTCCGGCAGCTTCAGTCTTCTTATCCCCAAGATCAAAGCTCTCTTGGCTGGAAGACAGTCAAGGTCATCTAGATGGATCAACCTTTTATCCATTGCTGCAGGTCTTTGGCAAAGTTTCCAGTGGTCTTAGCCTCTGCCCGAACGTGATGGTATGAGTTCTATTTATGAGGCAGTCAGTTTTGAGTTTGGATATGTCTTTGCAGAAGTTGCTCTCTAGTAATTTGTTACAGCAACACTCTTAGAACAACTTTAAGCCCTTCCCTTATTTACACAATAAGGAATTTTCACACCTTGAGGCGAAGGAATGGGCTCACTGTCCATCCCTAAACTTTCTTCCTTCTATAATTCATCCCTTTATTTCTGCCCCCAAAAGCTAGAACTCTAGAACAGTTTGAAATCATTGTGGTGGTCTTTAGGTCTCCTGGTGACATTGCTGACTCTAGAGGGCTTAGAATAGAATGTGACATTTATTGCCCTAAACACTGTGTTACATTACTCTTCGTTTCCTCCTCTAGACTTTTTCTAGTTTCTAAATGTCCTTCCTAAGGTGAGGTGTGGATCCTGATATGGTTGGATTCATGAAGCGTGTGGTGGGATTGTTCCTGTAGTCTTTGTCCTTGCTATTTCATGTTACACTCCCCTTGTAGTCAACCAAAATATCCAGATCTTTCCCCGAGATTTGTACCTATCAAAATAGTCTTTTTGATTTTATATTTGAAGCACTAAAAAAAATTACCTTTTTATTCATCCCTTTTACATTTTGTTGAAGACTCCATTGTGATCTGTTAAGTTCATTTTCATCTTAACTCTACCTTTCAGCTCTTCAGCCATGCTCTTCACTTTGGTATGTACAACTTGTGCATCTTTCTCCAGTCATAGGTAAATGTTGAACAGAGCAATTCTGTTTTATGCCATGATGCACAGGTGCATGAATTATGTCTGTTCTATCACTAGACCAATATTTCATTTTATTGTCATGAGGAACTAGATTACTTAGTGAACTTGAGGTAGAACATCTGTGGTATTCTTTGAGTTTCTAAGTGAACGCATATCATTTCCTATAATGACATAAGTCTGTATCAGATCATAGATTGTGTCTGATAAGCCTTTTTTTTTTTTAACTTCAGAGATGACAGTCTTTTCAAGCTATTTGAGAATTTCTCTTTTCCTCTTTTATGAAATACACTTCAGGATTAACCCTTGTCAAGGGTTTAGAGTACTTTGTTTCTTTTTGGTGACTTTTTAGACATACCTACGTAAATTGAAGATTACTGCCTAATTTTGAAATTACAGCTGAGTGTTCGAATCAATATGTTGGGGTGTTATTCTGAGCTAGAAGATTCAAATCTATTAAAATTAATTCTTGGGCCTCCCTGGTGGCGCAGTGGGTTAAGCAACACACTATGAAGCAATCCGCAGCCACTGCAGCACAAGTTCGATCCTGCCGCCTGCCAGGGAGGAGACCCACATGGCGCGGCAGACCTCTCCTGCTGTGCCTGCTGCTCCCCTCAGCAGTGTGCTTCTGTTGATCTGCCTGTTCTGCTCCCCGCTCTCTGTGGTGAATCCTCTCACCCTCCACACACTTCTGGCTTGTACCCCAGCTCTTGTATGCATAAATAAATAAAATCTTAAAAAAAAAATTAATTCTTGTGCTCTTGTGATTTTTCTTGGGTTCTAGTTCTTACTTAATACTAACTAGTCTGCTATCAGTAGAAGAGCAAAATAGATCAACAGTTCTCTCCTGCCCTTTTTTTTTTTAAAGATTTATTTATCTTATGCATACAAGAGCTGGGGTGTAGGCCAGAGTCGTGGGAGGTGTGAGGATTCACCAGCGACAGAATGGGGTGCAGAACAGGCAGATCTACTGAAGTACACTGCTGAGGGGAGCAGTGGGTGAGACAGGAGAGGTCTGCTGTGCCATGTGGGTCTGTTCCCTGTCTGGGGATCAAACTGCTGTGGCTGAGGATTGCTTCATTGTGCTGAGATTTAACCTCTTGCGCCACGAGGGAGACCCCAGTTTTGCCCTTTTACTTGCATCATCTTTCCAAAGCAGTGTCATTCCAAACACTTTAATAAAAGCCATCAGTACTTTCAGTGAATCTGTTTACTCTGGACTGTAACCTTTTCTTCATTAAATGTTATACAGACAATTCATGTTAACTAAAGAAAATTTGGAGAGTAAGAAAAGTTATCCACAGTCTACCGACCCAAACTGCGTCCGTTATCAGCATTTTGTGTAGCTTCTTCTAATCTTTCTGGGTGTGGACTTACTTTTGTAGTCATACTACTTTTTTCCTTTTCACCTGACAGTCTGTCATCAGCATTTTTTTTTTTTAAAGATTTATTTATTTATGCATACAAGAGCTGGGGGTACAGGCCAGAGTCATGGAAGGTGAGAGGATTCACCGGACAGAGTGGGGAACAGAACAGGCAGACTGACTGAAACACACTGCTGAGGGCAGCAGCAGGTGAGGCAGGAGAGGTCTGCTGCGCCATGTGGGGCTCTTCCCCACCACCCCCCACCACCACCACCACCACGGCGACAGGGATCAAATTCATGCCTAAGTGGCTGCAGTTTGCTTCATAGTGTGTTGCTTAACCCACTGCGCCACCAGGGAGGCCCCTCATCAGTATTTTCTACAGCAGAAAGTTTGATGTTGATTTTTCAGATTCCTGCATTTCTTATACTCACTCTATTACATTTGTCATTAGTAATTTGCCCTTTTTTACATCTTGCATATGTGTCCTTTGGCGAGTTGTGCTCACTTAATCCTTGAGGCCTCCTCTTTCCTTGGGATCACCTCTTATACTCCGAGTTTCTGTATTTAGCATCTCCCAGGTGTTTTGGTCATTCTAATCTGAGGTTTTGGTGTTGGCTATTTGGGATTGGACTTTTCTCTGGATTTTCAGAAGTTTGCTTTCTTAAAGACTTGCATTTTGTGTCCTACCACCTACTACCATTGTTTTTTCTGTTAGGCAATTCAAGAGAATGCCTCACCACCAAAGTTTTAGTCAGCACTTAGTGAATGTCTGTCTAATCCTCATTCTCCAGTACATATGTCCCCTGCTGGCGCAGCAGACAGCCCTTTGTCACTAGTTGGTCATGTATCTAGGGGCCTTCTTTGTTGCTTTGTTTTATTTTAAGCAGTGACATTGTCAGCACTGGATGGAAGTATTTCTCCTTTGGCAGTCTTCCAGCTATACTGAGCTTAACAAAGTTTCCATCCCTCATGGGCCTTGCCATTGTTAGTTTGGTTCTCTTTTGAGATTGAACTTTACTTGTCCCCTAGCTGGTGAAGACTAGTTTATCTCTGCAGTGATATGGCTTGTACATCTCTTTTTAAAATTTTTTAATCTTTTTTTTTTTAAAAATTGTCCCTTGCCCAATCCTAGATGTGTTTGCCATTCTGTTTTCAATGTTTTTGTAATGTTTTGTTGGGAAAATGCTACCATGCTCTTGATATTTGGTCTTTATTTTTTTCTGCTTGTCTCATTTATGAGACAAGCCTAAGTGAGATAAATCCTAAGTGAGATAAACAAGTCTCCTACAAATGTTTTCTCTCTGACCCTCATTCTGTTCTCTCTACCACCTCTAGGCGTTCTCCCTGTTCTTGGTTACCTTCTTCAGAACCATCTCTTTAATTCATACAGCATCATTTTCTTTTAGCTGCAACTCAGAGATCTGAGGTGGGCCCCCTGGACTGAAGCCCTTCCTTTTTCCATCCCGAATGTCAGATTTCTCTGATGTGTGGGCATCCCAACTCATTTGGACCTCGGCTCACTATGGCACTGTGGGTCACTTCGAGGACTTTCTGGGGTTCATAAGATGGTATCTCTGGTTTCATGAATCTGACTGGCAAGAGAGGTGCTTACCTCACATGGTGTGGCCATACTTACATGTTCCCATTAAACTACCCTTTGCTCTTCAGAATAATCTGTCAAAACAACTATTACAAATTTTTATATCTGGCAGAATTGAGACTATTTGGGAGGGTGGGGGATGTGGAGCTAAAGAGGGCAGGGGACCCAGTGGTTTATGGTAAAGGACTGGATGCTTGGATGGTAGGGGTGGTGTGGTGCCGTACATCTGAGGATGTGTGAACCTATTCCCTAAGTCTTAAACAGTCTTATAAACCAATGTTACCTCAATAAAGAAAAAGGGAAAAAAAATATATTTGAAAATATTCACCTCTGGGCTTCCCTGGTGGTGCAGGGTTAAAGTCTCAGTGCTGTCAAGCTTTCACCAGCCACTGCAGCATGAGTTCTATCCCTGGCCAGGGAGGTGACCCACATGGCGCAGCAGACCTCTCCTGACTCACCCGCTGCTCCCCTCAGCAGTGTATTTCAGTCGATCTGCCCGTTCTGCTCCCCACTGTCTCTGGTGAATCCTCTCATCCTCTGAACCTCTGGCCTATACCCCAGGTGTTTTTTTTTTTTTTTTTCTAAAGATTTATCTATTTATGCACACAAGAGCTGGGGTACAGACCAGAGTCCAGGGAGGTGAGAGGATTCACCAGACAGAGTGGGGAGCAGAACAGGCAGACTGACTGAAACACATTGCTGAGGGGAGCAGCGGGAGAGGCAGGGGAGGTCTGCTGCGCTATGTGGGTCCCCTCCCTGGCCGGCGGCAGAGATCGAACTCATGCTGCAGTGGCTGCGGTTTGCTTCATAGTGCGTTGCTTAACCCACTGCACCACCAGGGAGGCCCCTACACCCGTTCTTGTATGCATAAATAAATAAAAATAAATCTTAAAAAAAATTCATTTGTCTTTTTAAGTGTATTTCTTTTAAATAAGAGTAATACGTAACATAAAAACATAATCGAAAGTAATGAACATTGAATTCTTGACAGAATTACTTCTGAGAAGGAAGGGAATGGAAGGGATGTTGAGAGATTATACAAGCTCTAGCTCTAGTTTTTTATGTAATGTTTTATTGGCCTCAGATTTTCATTATTTTTTTAAAAAGATTTATTTATTTTTGCATACAAGAGCTGGGGTGTAGGCTGGAGGTTTGGGGGTGGTGAGAGGATTCAGCAGAGACAGAGTAGGGAACAAAACAGGCGGATTAACTGAAACACACTGTGGAGGGGAGCAGCTGGCGAGGCAGGAGAGGTCTGCTGTGCCATGTGGGTCAGTTCCCTGGCTGGGATTGAACTTGTGCTGCAGAGACTACAGATAGCTTCATAATGCAGAGACTTAACCCCTTGTGCCACCAGGGAGGCCTACCTCAGGTTTTTTTTTTTTTTTTTTAAAGATTTATTTATTTATGCATACAAGCACTGGGGTACAGGCCAGAGGTGTAGGGGGGTGAGAGGATTCACCACAGAGAGC
>JAGFMF010011660.1:420305-535033 GCA_019455555.1 Galemys pyrenaicus | reverse complement strand
ACTGCTGAGGGGAGCAGCGGGCACAGCAGGAGAGGTCTGCCACACCATGTGGGTCCCCCCCCCCCGGCCGGCAGCAGGGATCGAACTCGTGCTGCAGTGGCCGCGATTTGCTTCGCAGTGCGTTGCTTAACCCACTGCGCCACCAGGGGAGGCCCTACCTCAGGTTTTTAAAAGAAATTAAATATAAAGCTAGGTTGTAAATATACAAATATTTTAAAATGATTTTTTTCTTGTTGCTATATTTTCATATTTCACAATTTAAAAGAGTAAATAAGATAAAGTATTTAGTAAAAAAATTAACATACTCCTGGTAAGGCTGAGATTCATTTTTGACTGCATTTTTTTTCCCCTCTCAAGGTAATGATGTTACAACAATGTATGGTTCATATCAGGCCTTTTTCTAAGTGTTTATGTAGACAAATACATGTCCTTAGAAAATGTATAGTGGTGTTTCTGTTTTTACTTTTTTTGCTATTGTAATTTTTTGCAGCTTGCTTTTTTCAAATAGTGATGTGTCTTAGAATATTTCCATACTGTACTATAATATGATTAAGTCATCATAATATGCTCCAACATGATTAAATTGTCACTAACTGCTCTGATAGCTAAGGAGATTGCTGGAAACAGCGCTACAAAAAATTTGTGTGGGCTAGTGTGTCAACCAAGGTTATGTGTTTAGGGTAGTGAGGACTAGTTCTAAACCTCCAAGGCTTGTGCTCAGTGACATTTGTAATAGATACTCTCAATTTACTCTTTTTTTTTAAGATTTATTTATGCATATAAGAACTGGGGTACAGGCCAGAGGTGTGGGGGTGAGAGGATTCACCAGAGCCAGAGTGGGGAACAGAACAGGCAGATCAACAGAAATACACTGCCGAGGGCAGCAGCGGGCAAGGCAGGAGAGGTCTGCCACGCCATGTGGAGCACTTCCTTGGCCAGCAGCAGGGATCGAACTGGTGCTGCGGTGACTGCGGTCTGCTTCATAGTGCGTTGCGTAACCCACTGTGCCACCAGGAAGGCCCTCCCAGTTTACTCTTAAGAGGGGCTCTGCCAGTGCACACTCCCACCGGTGGGGAGGGTAGCTCTTCCCCTACACAGTGCTAGCAGATGTTACTGAGAGATCAAAAAAAAATCTTGGCCAGGAAGGGGATCCACATGGTGCAGCAGACCTCTCCTGCCTCACCCGCTGCTCCCCTCAGCAGTGTGCTTCGATTAATCTGCCTGTCCTGTTCCCTACTCTGTCTCTGGTGAATCCTCTCACCTCCCCCGCACCTCTGGCCTGTACCCCAGTTCTTGTACGCATAAATAAATAAAAAAATCTTTAAAAAAAACCCTGGTCAGTGAAAATTGGTTTGAATATGCACTTCCTGCTTAGTAGTGAGGTCTGCTATCTTCGTATATCGTTAACCTTTTGTGTGCATTGTCTGCTTCTGTCCTTTGCCTATTTTTGTTTTGGACTGTTATTTATTGATGTGCAGGATTTACTCTAATTTGATACTTCGTTTTATGTCCAGGGGCAACATCACTTTTTTTTTTACTTGTTTTGACTGTTGCACATTTCTCTTTGACATACGTTTAAGAACTTTAAAATCAGCTTGTCAAGTTTAATGAGTAATCCTGTTAAATTTGGTATTACTTAAATTGTTTTAGATTAATTTGGGGAGAGGTGTCAAATTATTCACACTACTTAATCTTGGTCAAACTAATATGCCTGTTCTGAATGAAATCATTTGTTTAATGCTTTTGTTCTATGATAAAAATTGAAATCGTTTACTTTGCTGTCATGTCTCATTTTCTTTTGAAACAATTGTCATCTCTTTTAGTATGCTTCTCTTCTAGAGGCATGTTTTGTGAACTATTACAAGTGGGTACTGATGGGATGTGCAGTAAGTAGCAGGTGAGAAAATTTAGTCATTTTTTTGTTTTGTTTTTTTCCCTAGCAATCCCCAAAGTGAGACTAGAGACAATCTATATTTGTGGAGTGGATGAGATGAGTACACAGGATATCTTTTCCTATTTTAAAGAATATCCACCTGCTCACATTGAATGGTTGGATGATACCTCTTGTAAGTATACCCATTTCTGTTGAATATGATTTTGTTTATGATTTCAAAAGTGTTTTTGCCATCTCAGGTGGTAAATGATAATGATTTAGACTACACTCCCTGTCTACCTTTAGCCTTGGAGAGAAATCGCCCATTGATGAGAACCAGAATCTCTTTAACTAGTCTACAAATCAGATCCCAGGAGTATTCAGAGTCAGCAGAGATGGTGACCAGGACTGCAGGAGGTCCATTGTTAGCACTGAGTCAGTGTTCATGACTGAGGTCTCTTTAACACTAATGATTTCCCAACAAGGGGATAGGCCCAACTGTGTAGACTTGGGGCTGTGTTTTCAGGGTTTAGCCTTTGTCGGTGCAACTTGCTATACATCTATAGGGAGAGTTGGTTCTGCTGCAGTGTCTCTGACCTAGAACTGTACCAGAACCCCCTGACACCATACCAGACCTCTTACCTCTGCTTGCTTTGAACTATTTTTGCATCACCTGCTTGCCCTAAACTGTGAGCTGTCCAGCTTGAGAACTAACTGCAGTTGTTAACTTGCCTCTTCATTTCAAGTTTGGCCTGACCTCTGGTAACCATTCTGCTGGCTTCTTGTTTTAACTTACTTCTCATCTGGCTTTATGTACTGACAGCTTGCCAAACCACCAGGCAACCAAACAGCAATCTGGTTTTACTGATGTTTTCTTTAGAAGATAACTTGTTTAGTATTTTAATGGAAAGAAGAACCATGATTACTAAAAGATATTTCTCCTTTTTCTTTTTGCTTAATTTATACCACCCCAAGTGGGGTTGGCAAATCTGGACTGGATAGTAGATATTATTTTTTTAGGCTTTGCAGGCCATGGAGTCTGTTATATCCCCTCAACTTTGTCATTGTAACTTGAAAACATTTGTAGACAGTATGTAATGGAGTGAGCCTGGCTATTTTCTGTAGAACATTGTTTTCAAAAATAGGTGGTGGATTTGTAATTTATTATACATTAACTATACCTAAATAAAGCTGGTATAAATAGAAAAAAATAACAGGTAGTGGTGGGATTGACCTGCAGATTTTAGTTTTCTAATCCCTGATTTAAGTCGTTAAAAGTGTAGTAAGGAATATTAGAGTCAGAGGAACCCTTCACATTTATCCAGTTCAACTACCTGTATAATGTCCTCATGTAATTCTCAGTTTCTCATATTCTCAGTTTCTACTGGGAAACAGAAGAAAAGAGATTGTTTGCCCAAGGCTATGTGACATGTTAGTAACAAAAGTAAGAATCTTTGGAACTTTATTTCCCAAACTGAGCTATAGGAGTAGCAGAAACTTGAGAAATCCTATTTTATTTTATTTTTTTTTAAAGATTTATTTATTTATGCATACAAGCACTGGGGTACAGGTCAGAGGTGTGGGGGGGTGGTGAGAGGATTCACCACAGAGAGCGGGGAGCAGAACAGGAAGATCAACGGAAGTACACTGCTGAGGGGAGCAGCGGGCACAGCAGGAGAGGTCTGCTGCGCCATATGGGTCCTCTCCCTGGCCTGCGGCAGGGATCGAACTCGTGCTGCAGTGGCCAAGGTTTGCTTCATAGTGCATTGCTTAACCCACTGCGCCACCAGGGAGGCCCCGAGAAATCCTATTTTAAACATAAACAAAACTTCTCAAAACCTTTGTTAAATTCTCTTCCTTAAAGAAGCAAATTAGTTGCTATTATTAAAGCGATTGTTCTTCCTCCCTTGAACGGATACCATCATCATGCACACTTTACATTAGGGCTCATCTTTAACAGGTCTGAATGAAGAAGAATAGCACACTTTCCTGTAGAGGGCAATAGTCTAAAGAGTAATCTAAACCATTATCATTATCATGAACTGTGAAGGCTTACAAAGCACTCACTGTGTACAAGACAGTTTTAACATATAGGACTCTGGAATACTTGGCCATTTTATGGAACCCGTTTTGGGAACGCACTTCTAGGCTAATTTCATCAATAGGATTTTACTGCCATTTTTTGTTCTTCCTTTCATTAGTTGGTTTGTATATTTCCTAATGCCAGTCTATAGCTAATGAGGCTGTAGCGATAAGTATTATGCTCTTAAGAAACTTGCTATTTGGGTACAATATAACATTTTATTTTACATTTTAGGTAATGTGGTTTGGCTGGATGAAATGACAGCCACACGAGCCCTTATTAATATGAGCTCTCTGCCAGCCCTGGATAAGATAAGAAGCAGGGATGCCAATGAGGACAAGTCATCTGAGAAAAGTAAAAAAGGTAACTGAACACAAAGGAGGGACTTCTGTAAAGGTCCTGTTCTTCACACAGTTGGTTTGAGTATAGAGCATTATATAACATCTGTGCCAGTTATTTCTGAAAAAAGCTATGATGCTTTGGATGGTCAATGAAGGGGAGGAGGAAAATGTAAGGTTTTTAAATGATCTGAAATGGAGTTATGTTAAGGTTCATCTTGTCCCTCATGTTCTATTTTAGACAAGCAGGAAGACAGTTCAGATGATGATGAGGCTGAAGAAGGAGAAGTTGAAGATGAGAATGCAAGTGATATAGAGGTTAGTAATAGGGCAAAAATATATGTATGGTTTTACTGTAAAAGCAAAACCTGTTCACTTTCTTTTTTCATTTAAGAAATAAGGCTTGGTAAGTTGTGTTCTTCCTCTGGCTTTCACAACTAGACCTTCTGAATATGTACCGGGCTCTTGGTCTTTGTGACTGTAGTGAATGATGCATCTTGAAATCTTAGACTAGTACTCACACTTCTGTCTTAAAGAAAATGGTTTTCTGAGAAATTACTTTGAAGTGTTATCTAATTAGTACAATTAAGAAAAAACAAATCATGACATATTTCCTAATAGATTATGTACTATTGTTGGCAATATTAAGTGTATTCATTTAAAAAATATTTACTGAGTGCCTACTACATACCAAATTCTAGGTGCTGGGGATATAGCATCAAGCAAAACAAAGTCCTTGCCCTCTTGGAACCTACATTCTAGTGGGGAAGAGAGACAATACACAGATAAGCAGATATGTAATATAATGTCAGGAAGTGATGAGTGCTGTGAAGAAAAAGAAGGGTAAGCAGATAGAGAATGTGGAGACTAATCTTTTAGACAAGATGGTGAGGGAAGACCTCTGACTTAGAAATCAGCAGAGGAACTAGCTCTGTAATGCTGATGAGTATTATTAAAGGTAGAATGCTTTTTTAATGAATGGTAACTTTACTGCTAAGTAAATACTTAAAAAGAGATATATCTTTGTATTGAAAATACTTTCTTTTCTTAGTTGGACACATTGTCTCAGGTAGAAGAAGAATCTCTACTAAGAAATGATCTTCGTCCTGCTAACAAACTTGCTAAAGGAAATAGGCTATTCATGAGATTTGCTACAAAAGGTAAATTTGATAGAGGTACATTTGGCATTGAGTTTTTATTTTTAATCAGAGTGATGTATTATTGAATAACATCTGGCTCTTATGAATTAGAGGAGTTACATCAAGTAATTTCAAAGTCCCTTCAAACTATTATGATCTGTGCTTACGAAATGATGACTCCCTACCTGAGTTGGAGTTTTTCACTTTGAAAGTGAGTGTTAGCTATTGGCATACTTTTTCGATTTATGGCTAAAGTTGTTTTCTTTCTTTCTTTCTTTTTAAATATAATTTTTTAAGGACTTATTTATGCATACAAGAGCTGGGGTACAGACCAGAGTCCAGGGAGGTGAGAGGATCCACCAGAGACAGAGCAGGGAACAGAACAGGCTGATCTACTGAAACACACTGCTGAGGGGAGCAGTGGGCGAGGCAGGAGAGGTCTGCTGCACCATGTGGGTCCCCTCCCTGGCCGGCGGCAGAGATCGAACTCATGCTGCAGTGGCTGTGGTTTGCTTCATAGTGCGTTGCTTAACCCACTGCGCCACCAGGGAGGCCCATAAAGTTGTTTTCTTTTAATATTGATTAGACTCGTGCTTTCTAGCCATTTTTTTGTGTGAACTATGAAAACTTTTAAAAATCTTATTTTTTCATTTACCATGGCACTATCCTCCTAACATTGCCGGTAATGTCATCAGCTTTTATTCTCTAAGGAATTAAATTAAAAGCCTCCAATTTGTGAGGGCCTCCCTGGTGGCGCAGAGGGTTAAGTACTGCACTATGAAGCATCCTCAGACACTGCAGCGCAAGTTCAATCCCTGGCCAAAGAACTGACCCACGTGGCACAGCAGACCTCTCTGGCCTCACCTGCTGTTCCCCTTAACAGTGTATTTCAGTCATCCTGCCTGTTCTGTTCCTCACTCTGTCTCTGGTGAATCCTCTCACTCCCTGCACCTCTAGCTGTACCCAGTTGTTATATGCATAAATAAAATCTTTGGGGGAAAAAAAAAAAGCCTTAAATTTGTAAGGCTTTTTATGCACAGTGATTTTTGGTGTTCATCAAATTATACATATGTATATTGAATTATTTGAAAATTAATTGACGATGTAACGCTTCTCCTCTGAATACATCAATATAGATTTCTGAAGAACACAGACTTTGTCTTACATACAGCATAGTTATCAAAATTAGGAAATATTACCTAATACTATTACCTCATCCATAATCCATATTCAGATTTTGTCAGTTTTTCCAATAATTTCCTTGGTTGTATTAAAACTGCCTGGCATACAGTTAGTGCTGTGTGTTAGATGATGATAATGTCAAATAAATTTTGATTATCCTTTATACTACTCCACTAATTTAGGATCTGCTCAGGGCTGAGTTTTAGAATGCCTTGTCTGCTACATCTCCCTGAATCAGAAACAACTCCTCTGTTTTGTTTGCCTTGACTGACATTTCCTTGACATTTTTTTTTTTAAGATTTATTTATTTATGCATATAGAGCTGGGATACAGGCCAGAGTCCAGGGAGGTGAGAGGATTCACCAGACAGAGTGGGGAGCAGAACAGGCAGACTGACTGAAACACATTGCTGAGGGGAGCAGCGAGCGAGGCAGGAGAGGTCTGCTGCTCCATGTGGGTCTCCTCCCTGGCCAGCGGCAGGGATCGAACTTGTGCTGCAGTGGCTGCGGTTTGCTTCATAGTGCGTTGCTTAACCCACTGCGCCACCTGGGAGGCCCCTCCTTAACATTTTTAAAGACTATAGGCTCACTATTTTATAGACTCTGACTTAGTGTTTTTTTTTTCCTCCAAATTAAATTTGGGTTGTGTGTCTTAAGCAAAAATACTAGAGTAATGTGTGTTGTTTTATTGCATTAGATCAGGAATAGTGTGTTATTTATTTGTCCCATTCCCAGAGGTGCTTAATTTTATCCCTAAGTTAGGGTAATGATTACCAGGTTTCTCCACTGTGAAGTAACTATTTTTCTATTATAAAAATATTGTGAGACGATATGTATGAGATTATATAAATAGCCTATTGATCATCAAACTTTAAATAATAGTTTTAACATTCACTGATGATTTTTAAAATTCCATTTCTTCGTTTGTTGGCAGTTTGCTGTAGGGAAGAGCTTTTTCCCCCCTTAAAGATTATCTACTTCCCCCCTTTAAAGAATCTATGTATATCAGATTAGACTCATGGAGGCTTATTTTATTCATTGGATTCTCTTTCTTTACTGTCATCGTTTAATTCACAAATTGCCTTGGAGTTAATTAGTAGTTATTTTAAGCTGTATTTTTACATACTTCCATGATTCTTTGAGTACTTTACTACTTCATGGCACAACAGAACATCTCTTTTTTCCAGATTCAACTTGTACTTTCCCTGCCGCAGATCTGGAATCAGCCATTTCTCCAAGGAGCTGGTGGGCATGTTTTTGTACTGGCTTGTGCTGCTCAATTCACCTGTGGCACTGGATATATTCACAGTGGTGTGTTGTCTGTGGTAGTCAGCAAGTGCCCAAGGAACCATGAAAGACCTTTAAATTATGAAAATATGTGTGATCACTGGCCACCTTTCTTGCTGTTAATTGGGCATTTTAAAGTGGCAAATGGGATATTTTTTTCATTTGCTCGTTTGTGGCTATTTCAGTGCATTCTAGGTATATCGTACTGTAGGTATATCGTACTATTAGAAAAAATAGTTTATCAAACAGAATTGTGATAGTCTGGTTCTTTAACTGCTTCTGTGTTACTAGAATATTGTCATTCTGAAGTGAGTATCATCTCTCAGGGGACAGTGAAAATGCCACCTCTCCTAGAAATCTGATTCTTGTCCACCTGTAATGATTGACTCTTTCATGCCTTGTAAAGCTATCTTATGTTGTTGTTTTGATTTAACAGTATTTACTCTGTGAAGTCAGTCATCATCTTAAGAGCAGTTTAGTCTCATTCACTTCTATACTTTGCTCTACCCCTTGACACTGCATCTTTCATTTTTGTTGGCAGATTGTGCTGATCCAGCTCTGGAAAAAAATCCTTTTTTTTTTTAAAAAACCATTTAACATTGTTTTCACACAGGAATTCTTGGTAACTTTTATAATTACTTTTTAGATGACAAAAAGGAACTTGGAGCAGCCAGAAGAAGTCAGTATTACATGAAATATGGGAATCCAAATTATGGAGGCATGAAAGGAATTCTCAGTAATTCTTGGTGAGTTCAAAACCTTAAAATTTAATAGTTTATATAGTACTTAAGCTTTTCTAAATCATTAAGTTGATAACTCTGCAGTGGAATGTCAACACCACATGTAAGCTCAAAGGAAAGCAAGAAGGAAGAAGTCCAGATTCTTAATGGTGGTGAACGGTGTGTGAGAACGCTGAATTTCAGTTATTTAGAATGTGTCTATTCTAGCATCTGAAGTTGTGTCAGTGTGTAGTTGAAATTAATTGGTGGATTTCAGGGTCCTTCCTATCGGTTTTTTATCGTGTGCTTATTTTGACAATGTTGCAGGAAGCGAAGATATCATTCCCGTCGCATTCAGCGGGATGTGATCAAGAAGAGAGCCCTGATTGGGGATGATGTTGGCTTGACGTCCTATAAACACCGACATTCCGGTAGTTGCCTGCTCAGCTCTTGGGTAGACACATGTTTGGCTCCCGAAATCATATTTTTATTCTTACACAGTCTTTTAAGGTTCCAAACTTTATCATCCTCTCTTCCTTGCCCTCACCCTCTGCCAACATATGGGAAAGTAAGTCAAGTCACAGTTAATTTTAAATTGTCCATACAAAGAGGTCAAATGATTTTATAAAAGCTGTTCTAACAGAAAAGACCAAATGTGAAAAAGGGACAGTTAAAATAAAACGTTTCATAGGAATCTAAGTTTTCTATTAATAGCAAAAACTGCTTGAAAAAATATTTTTAAAGATTGTTTTATCAGATGAGCTGATTAATTTTTCCTCTAACTGATAACGTAGATAGACTGTTGTGTCCAGTGTCTTGCACTTACTGGCTTATGCACACGAATACTTGAGAAAAGTGGGGTATCATGACTTGGGTTTCATTTGGTTCCCCTTCTTCCCTCCTTTTTTCCTTTTCATGCTTATTTTAAAGAACCATTTTCATTATGTTGATAAAGATTTGGTTTTATTTTGGATTTGATCTGTGGACTCTTCTACATGCTTTGCAGAACTAGCCAAGTCAGCATATGAACATGGGGTAACATACATACACATTTATCATTGTAACAGGGAGAGGTGATGCCTGTGCATTGTAATTTAATATATATCTAAAATAATTTATTTGAAACCTGTATCTTAATAATGCACGTATTTCTCATTTACTTGGTTATACTTTTCCAATTTCAGTTACTTTATTTTCTTTATATAATCTTTATATTCGTATTAAAGACATTAAAATGGAAATTGCTCCTAATTCTAGCTTTCTCATATTACTGATTTCATTTTACTTTCTTGTCTTTATCAGAAATATTGTACTATTGAGTATATATATGTGTGTGTATATATATATATATATATATATACCCCTTCTATTCTGCTTCTCTCACTTAGCATAAATATTTTTTCATGAACTTAAAAGGTACAGTTGATTTTCATTATTTGTGGTAGTTACATTCTATAGTCACCATGATTTTTGAAGTTGCATTGCTAAACCACTCAGAGCTGTGGCGGTGCCATTTCTTTAATTGATCAATACTTAAGCTTGTCTGATGTGTGTTTCTGATTAAAGGCACCTTTTAATGCATACTGTTGATTCATTAACACTGGACTCAGGGCCCCAGCTCTGTCACTCATGCCTGAACAAGGCTTGTCTAACAGGTATTTTCACTGCATGGTACATTTTACAACCTTCTTTTAACTTAGGAACACTGAACAATTTTGGTACTACTCTTGGGGGCCATTTTAAACAGTGAAATCACCAAAAAAAATATTCCCAGAAATGTGGAAAGCATGGCAGGCAGTAGACCACAGTTATGACACTTGTGGATAGCATGATTGAGAAAACAAGAAGGCAGGGTGTTGCTTTGTTGGGCCAACTGAGAACGTGCATGTCTGTTGACTCAGATTTTTTTTTTTACCCCTCTGCACATATCCACAAATGAACCTGAATGTGCTGCAAGCGTTGGTTTTGGACTTGCAAATACATTTGGCAGATTTGCAAATAGAGAATTTGTGAGTAATGACGATTGATTGTATTTTAGGTAACTTTAAAATGTTCATATGACTGTTAGAGCATACGTAACCTAGCCATTTTCCTGTTGTTGGTATCAGAATGGCAACAGATTGGCACTATTATAGATAGATAGTACTTCAATTAGATCTTGGCCATGGGAACCCCACTTTTTAAGGTCTCTTGACTTAGAATACAAAATCATACTTGTAAGTTTTAGTGCTTTTCCTTATGTTGTTTTTTTTTTTTTTTGATTGAATTGCTTAGGACTAGTGAATGTTCCTGAGGAACCCATTGAAGAGGAGGAAGAGGAAGAAGAAGAGGAGGAGGAGGACCAGGACATGGATGCAGATGACAGGGTCGTGGTAGAGTACCAGGAGGAGCTCCCAGCGCTCAGGCAGACCCGGGAGCGTAGTGCTTCTAGGCGGTCCAGCGCCAGCAGCTCCAACTCCGACGAAATGGACTATGATCTAGAACTGAAAATGATTTCCACTCCGTCACCAAAGAAAAGCATGAAAATGACTATGTATGCTGATGAAGTGGAATCTCAGTTGAAAAACATTAGGCGAGTCTTTTTTTTTTTTTGTCACGCTGGCTTATAATTTAATTTTTAACATTCATCACAACTTCCTCTTAATTTTATAATCACTGTTCTAATTTTAGTTCTTTGTAAAATTTGAATTAAAACATTCGTTTTTTTTCTCCCTCTCAAATACAAGACTTAGTCTTTGTTAGAAAAATTACAGATAACATGAAAAGTGAAAATGACCTATAATGTTGTTATTTCCTAAGATAGCAACTGTTAGCAGTTGGGTGAATAACCTTCCAGCTTCATACTTTTACAGGGATACTTGTATAAAAATGAAGTGATGCTGTTTATATTATTTTTGCAAGACACTTTTTCCATTTACTATAATGTGCCATTTTCCAGCTCCACGTAGTCCATTGTTGAAATTATCATCATTTATTTAACCCGCCCATTATTTGGTGGACATTTAGGTTTTTATTTTCTTACTGTTGCACTAAGTAGATAGATAGATAGATAGATAGATAGATAGATAGATAGATAGATAGATAGATAGTAGATAGATAGATGGATAGATAGATTCCTCCGAGTTCAGTTATTGTACAAAAGCAGTGTACATGTTTAAAAATGTGGTATGGCTACATTTACTTCCATAAAGGTTTTACACATTACTGCCTTTGCCTCACCAACCTTTGATAATATTATTCTTTCTAATTTTTGCAAATTTCATGGATAAAACCCAGTTATTTTTAATACGCTCTTTGACTACCAGTGGGGATGAACAGATTTCTGGGAGCAGAAAGCAGATGCACAACGCCAAGGGCTGGAGTGCAGAGGTATTCTCCCTAAATGCTCTTGGTGGTGTGTGAGGAAAAAAAGTCAGACTGGCTTGTTTCTGCGGTTTTGTTCACCTATTTGTTTTCAGTTTTTGGAGAACTTACTGATAACAGATACTATCAGACTAGCACTGTAGCTGATCTCTTTGTCAGAACAGTGTGTCCTTTATAGGAAGGAGTGTAGACTCTGTGGTGTCTTAACTACAGCCAGATCACAGCCTGGGCGAGTAGAGAGCCTCAAGCCCTTTGCAGGTCTCTCAATGTTGTCTCAAGAGAGGGGACTCAACGTCATGTGGGCTGTGATAGCTTACAGATACCATGTATGGGAACCGCTTGCTCCAGAAGTCATTTTAGAGCAAACAGGCTGGTCGTGACTGTTGTAAGCAAATAGTTTTCTATGTATGGCATTGGGAGTGGATGTTGGCCATATTAGATAGGGTTTCTTATGTTGTCTCCAAAGCGCATGAGATTGTTGCATGTGTGCCTTCCACAGTTGAAGTTGGTTAACAGTGCCTGTTTTTTTGTTTGTAAAGGAACTCCATGAGAGCAGATACTATATCCTCAAGTAATATCAAAAACCGAATTGGTAACAAATTACCGCCTGAGAAATTTGCAGACGTCCGACATCTATTAGATGAAAAACGTCAGCATACACGTCCACGACCAGCAGGCAGCAGTACTAAATCAGGTATCATCATTCAGTTGTGTTTCTGGGTTCATTCTATGCTCGGGAAAGCAAAGTGGGATAGGGGTAGATTCTTGGGTAAAATGTTGCCATCTGTGGACTAATGTAGTTTTTCTGGTTCATCATTTATAAACTTTGGGTTAGGCATTGGAACTTTTTTTTTAACATTTTTATTTTATTTTTTAATTTATTTTTTCCCTTTAATTTATATATATATTTGACATCAATTGTAATCCTCATGTATTTCCCATCACCATATTACCAGTGCACCATCACCTCAGTCCCCCGTGCTCCTGTCTGCCCTCAACCCTCCCCCTCTCCTCTCCCCACCAAGTGTCCCCAATTTGTCCTTGTCTTTTCATTTTTGGTTTTTGTGTCTTTATTGTTATTATTATTGTTGTTGTTCTTATTCCTTTCCTTGATCCTTATTTGGTTCCCTTATATTCCTCCTAGGGGAGGAACCATCTGGTATTTTTCTTTAGGCATTGGAACTTTAGGGCATAGAAATTTATCAGATTTTATAGTACTTTTAATATTTTTGTCCCAAACAGTTCTTTTATTCTCTATGTTTTTGTTGTACTTCATATGTAAGGATAATAGAGAATCCAAACAGATTAATTTGAGTTGTTGTATAAATGATTAAGAACTTTGAACTAGGCAGCTTATATGTTATCTTCTATTTCATAAAGATAACTTGGAGGCATGGTAGGGTAGGGTAGAGAGTTAATTAAAAGTAAGGAGTCAGGGGCTGTGGTGATCGAAGGGGTGAGAATGTCAGACCTTGCCAAGGAAGAAGACTTGCACTGGGAAGAGGGAGGAAAAGGAGAAGAGCCAAAGGGCCCAGGCCTGAGGGGACGGTACAGTTGGGGTGCTGCTCTCTGTTACAATAAGCTGGATAGGGAGAGCCCCAGCACCTGACTTGCTAATAAACATGCTTTTGTTGCTGCTGTTGTCTTTAGTGGGAACTCAAGAGGACAGGCAGATTTCTGGGGAGATTGGCAGAAAAACAAATTTTGTTTGGGGCATCTTCTCTTGATTCTTTGCTTTTCATCAGTTTCATTATATTTTTATTGTAAAATATAATACATTTATGGAGACCTCCTTAAATGCTCAAAGATTGTGGCTTCTGCCCTCACAGAGCTTGCAGTATAATTTGGTAGCAGCAACGATTGTAAATTATTTAGTCTGTTTGGTGATAACTAAAAAAAAACCACCACCAACAAAATAGTTGATTCTGCTTTAGAAATTTCTTTCTGTTGCAGATAATTGAGGTTTTTCCCTCTGAGGGCCCTTATGTACAAATTCTCCTAGATGAGTCAAGACTGGGTGGTAATGTAGAGAAGGCTTTTAGAAGTTTGTAGAGAAGGCTTTTAGAAGGGTCTCCCTGGTGGTGCAGTGGGTTAAGTGGCGCACTGTGAAGCAGACCGCAGCCACTGCAGCACGAGTTCGATCCCTGCCCCCAGCCAGGGAGGGGACCCACATGGCATAGCAGGCCTCTCCTGCCTTGCCCGCTGCTCCCCTCAGCAGTGTGTTTCAGTCAGTCTGCCTGTTCTGTTCCCCACTCTGTCTGGTGGATTCTCTCACACACACACACCCCCCCCCCCCAACTCTGGCCTGTACCCCAGTGGTTGTATGCATAAATAAATCTTTGAAAAAGGAAAAAAGAAGTTTGGTTTGTGTCAAGGCTCACTTAGGGAGATTTGGCACCAGTCTCTTAAAAGATCTCATGCTGACAGTTTGGACAGTGAAATGCACATCATCCTTGGTCACAGTAGTGCTTTTCTTTTTCTTTTCCTAGATATACGCCAGCGACTGGGGAAAAGACCACATTCGCCAGAAAAATCTTTTGGTGGTAATCCAGTTGTGCGGAGAGAACCCTTTTCTGATGTGCATAGTAGGCTTGGTGTTCCCAGGCAAGACATTAAAGGCCTCTACTCTGATACTCGGGAGAAGAAATCAGGTTGGTAACACTTCAGACTGCTAGGGGATGGGAATTAGATAAGGCGGAGGACAGTGGGTGCAGCATAGAAATACTCTTAGTACAATGTAGGAAATAGCACATGCCAAAGTAAACTGTTACCTCTTCTGTTTTAACCATTGTCATAATAATAATTTGGAACAGTATGGAAAACTGAGGAGAAAAATCTGCCCTCAGTTCTTTCTGCGTAGCACAAATACTTCTTAGTTTCCTGGGTGCTATTCTAGTGCTTTTCCAAAGACATCTTTTATTTTTTCATATAGTATTTTATTATCATTTTTACATATCCTATAGTCTTAATAGATAAGACTTAACTATCTTATAGTGTGACTATCCTATGAAATTTGAAATGGGTGTTTGTCTATTGTTAGATATAGTATCTTTTAGATATATATTTAGATATAGTGTATTTTTAAAATTAAGTGATAGTGGGAAGAATCTGTGAACATTTAGAGAGTAGCAGACCCATCAGTTTGTAAAATGTTAGGGCTGGGGATAACCTGGACATCAACCCTGGCCGAGTGAGGTTGTACACAGGATGGCGAGTCACCCGAGGGGCAGGTGTAGCATCAGCAGCCTTCCAGGTGATTCTGTTGTGTCCTTGGTTCCAGACCCCTGTTTGTAGACAGTGGACTGAAACCAGGGAAATGTGATCCCCTGCCCATGGCTGCAAGTAGATGCCAGTGCCTTGGACGCCCAATGTTTTCTGCCCTTTGGGTGCTGGCAGTGCCCTGTTCCTTAGTGCTGTCCTCTTAGTATTCACTGCCCAACTGAAATGCCTTCTCACTCAAAACAGGTAGTTTGTGGACTCGCTTAGGATCTGCACCCAAGACCAAAGAAAAGAACGTGAAGAAAATGGATCACAGGGCGCCTGGCACTGAGGAAGATGACTCTGAGCTGCAAAGGGCGTGGGGGGCTCTGATTAAGGAGAAAGAACAGTCTCGTCAAAAGAAGAGCCGGTTAGATAACTTACCATCTCTCCAGATTGAAGTTAGTCGGGAAAGCAGCTCTGGTTCAGAGGCAGAGTCTTGATGCCCTTGGGGCATGAGCAGCTGCCCTGAGCCCAACGTTCTTACTCTGGGTGCGGCGCACAGTAGGAACCTCCCCTGAGGAGTTGGCGCCCCTACCCCTCTTATCATACAGTCACCCTCTGCTCTTGCTGCTTCAGCAAGACATCTTAAGAATGTGATGTGTTTTGAAGGGCATCTGTCAATCTATCTTTTGCTGCAGTTATAGTTCTGGGCCCTCAATTCTTTTCCCATCACCCCACAAGCTTTACCCTTTGAGGAAAAGGCAACCCTCCAGATTTTGTAGAGGTTTTTCTTAATATTTTTAACGTGTCTTTTAAAAAGAAATGTTTTACACAGTTCATCCAAAGAGCAGAGAACTGAACTTCTCACTATTGCCTTGGCCCTGACAGCTGTTACCAGCACCCTTTTCCCAAGAAAAGTCAATTCCCAGGTGCTTATTGGACAGCCTTCGAGGGGGAAGATGAGGGAAGCTGCCAGCTCACCCTTCCAGGACCCTAGTGTGGGGCCGAATCTCATGGACCTGACCTCAGAGGTGCACCAGTGCCGCCCAGGTAGATAAGAGACTCAGCGTGATCGTGCTTCCGTCCCTCCCTGGGGACTCTGTTCGGGGCCTCTTGTTAGCTATCAGCTTGAAGTGAAGATCAAGTTCAGTGCTGTGGGATTTTTAGGAACAAAAAACTGTGACTTCTGGATTTGGGGTGGATTTTTGTGCTAGGGGTGGGGTCATGGGTTAATGTTGAACAATTTTTAAGTCTGTATTATGTTTAAAAAAATATTAATGATTTAAAAGTTTAAATTTTTAATTTTTATATGTGAAAATACTTCCTGTTGGCTACAAGGGAAGCTCAAGTGGTGTCTTCTTACGTGCTGTTAAATATATATTATATACTTTAGAAGAAGGCAAAGAGAGGAGTCTCATTATTTTTAAATGATCCTAATTGTACAGTCTGTCTTGCACAGAGTTCAACTTGTTTCTTGGCCACTGAAAGGAAAAAGAAATCCATCCATCCGCGATGGGCTCCTGTTGTTTATTAAGAATCACTTTGGAAGTGATGCACTGAGGTATTCTGTCTCCAAGTTTTGGCACGTGAAGACTTCTTCAAAACTGGCAAATAACATAATAGTTAGAGAAATTTTAGTTCATTAATGTCTAACTTTCAGATTATTCTATCACAAAAAGGTGGTAGATTATTTTGACTTCTTATCTGAGTTTTATTTTGAAGTATGTAATGTTTGCATTCCTCTGCAGGCTTAAAATTAGGGTTGCACTTCTAGTCACTAGAACTTAGAAGCTAGAGATAGTAAGTCCTTGTCCCTTTTGTGACGTCTTCACTTCTCATCTGTGCGGAGTGTTTCGGCGTCCAGTGCAGCCCTGGATTCTAGAGGTCTTTACCTGTGGCTGAGCTGCTCGCCACATGGCCGCTTGCACCATGGTGCGCTTGGATATGGAACGCTAGTGAGTCAAGGGCTGTGAGACTTGAGAGCTGTGCTGAGAACCCTGCTTGTTAGTTAGCCTACTTCCCTCCTCTCCCTTTGGAAAGATCAGGGCTCAAAACCAACATGTGTTTCAGCTTCCTAATACGATTCTAGGAATGAGATGATTCTGCTTTCTCTGCCCGTTGAGACCTAAGGCTTCTTGGGTTTCTTAGCTGTTTTTGCCCTGTGAAACACACAGTTGAGAGCCAGATTCTTGAGGGGGAGTCTGGGTTTGGGGAGTTGGTAGAATGAGAAGTGCACAGGCTTGAGAGTCAGAGACCTGAATGCCAACCCTTGCTCTGTTCCTTGGGCCTGGGCCTCAGTTTAGTTACTTAGCAAATGAATGGGTTGGTACCAGAGCCTCCAACTTTTATTGGTGTCTCTCAGTGTTACTCTACTCTCCCCAAAGTTAGAACTGCAGTGGCTGCTCGCATGAGTTTCTGTTGCAGGTGGGGGAAGCATCAAGGAAACAGCTGAGTACTCTTACCCTCACCCTATTATAATCTTGGGGTTTGCTAGTATGTCTTTGTGGCCAGGCTCCCAACTTAGGCAGTCTCTGCTGTGTTCAGAAAATACCCTTGTTAAACTTTCCTAGTGGTGAGCCTTTCCCACTAGTTCAGGTATGTCTGCCCCATGACCTTTTAGCTCTCAACAGTCTCTGGCTAGATAGCAGGGAAGACTGAGGAGATCAGGGAAGGATGGTGGTATGTAGTTAAAACTGGGTCTTTAATATAACGAAGAAAAATACCCACTTCAGTGACATTTTCACAATTCTCAAAAACACACAGAACCCAGAAAAGTATAACCTTTAGAGATTTAAAGTGAATTCCCAAAGTTTTTACCCTTAGCCTGTCTCACTCTCCAGCCTATACTCAAGCGTTCAGATCTTGCAGTTGCTTAGGTGTACCCTGAATGCCGTGGGCCTGTCTTTGGCATGTGAGGTGAGGAAGGACAGTCAGTCTGCTGGCAGGCAGCCCAGTATGCTTTTATGCTGGGCCTTCCTCATGCATGTGGGCAGCAGAGCTACGTGTTTTCTGTGCTCCTCTTATGAGGAACATAAGAAATTTTAAAATATGTTTTTGCTGCTTGATAATAATTACAGATACCTCATTTCTGTTTCCCACACTCTCTCTCTTGGGAGAGGTAGCAACTACCCAGGAGAACTCGTGAGCTTGCCATAAGATGTAAATGCTCCACCCCTAGCCTTCTGTAGACTGATCCCAGAAAAACCTCCCCTAAGTTCAACCACTATCTCCTCCGCTTCCATCCCCGTAGTAACCTTCTCACTGGTCTCTTTCGAGTCTCTCTCCTCCATTCCATACATGGCAGCCAGGATAAACGTCTGTTGTTGTTTACTGAGGTAAATTCATTGAGATACAATTTATGTAGTGTATAGGTCACCCCTTTAAAGTATACCTTTTGTTGGCTTCTAGCCTGTTCACAGAGTTGTGCAACTGTCGCCATAATCACTTTTAGAACATTTTCATCACCAAGAAGAAACCCTGGACCATCAGCAGTCACTCCCATTCCCCTCCTCCTTCCCCTTCAGGCAACCACTGATTACTTCCTATCTGAACATTTCTTATGAATGGCATCATGCACTTTGTGGCTATTTGTGACTGGCTTCTTTCATTAAGCATATCTTAATATGCTTCATACTTTATTTGCTTAATATGTTAATACTTTATTTCTCTTTGAATCAAGTGAATAATATTCCTTTGTATGGATATAACATACTTTGTCCATTTACTTGTCGGTGGACATTTGGGTTATTTTCCCCTTTTTTGGCTACCAAAGAAAACCACCACTATCCAGGACATCCTTGGACCAGTTTTTGTGTGGACATGGGTTTTTGTTACTCTTGGGCTATTTACCAAGTAGCATTGCTTGGTCATAGGTAACAGTATCTTGAGCCCTTTGAAGTACTGCCAAGCCATGTTGCCAAGTGATGGCATCGTTTCCCATTCTCCTCAGCAATGTATGAGGGTTGTAGTTTTTCCACGTCACATCAACAGTTGTTAATTTCTGGTGTGAATTGGTATCTCCTTGTGGTTTTGATGTGTATTTCCCTGGTGAGTAAGTATGTTGGGCATTTTTTTATGTGTTTTCTTTCTTACACCTGTGCATAAAACCCTTCCCAAAGGTCACTATTATCTTTGGAATAGATCCTGACAGCTCACAGGCTGATCAAGGTCTAGTCTCTGGTAGTATCTCTGACCGGTTCCCCAACCTTGCTGTCTGCCCACTTGTTTTCTGGACCTGTCTTGATCTCACCACCCTTCCAGACCATGCTCAGTGCTCTTCCTCCCACTCCTGACACACTTCCTTGGTCCTTACCCCAGCCCCCTCAGGCTTGCCTTTTTCATCTGCTCCTCAAGGACTGAGACATCTCCAGGATGTTACCCTGACTTCCAGAGCCAGGTTATTGACCTTGCTATGTGTTTCGCAGTATTGCCTTGAGAAATGTCAGCTCACTCGGAGTAAGATAAAATTGGAATGTAATCAGAATTCCTCTAGGAAGCCATGAGGAAGGTGCCATCTTGAAGACCAGCATGCTGCGGTCCAGCCTAGTTGTTTCCTACTCTTGTGGGTTCCGATCACGGTTTCTTTGGTTGAGTACCAGGTAAAGCCACTGGACTGCCTTTAGAGCCATGGTGTATGAAAAAGCACTTAGTTTTAAGTGTTGGAATAACACTCAGGTAAGCAGCTCACTTTGAAGAGACCCTTGGGAGCTGAGGCCACAGGAGCATAAGCTTACCACAGGCCCATCTGCCTGTCTGCTCAGTGAGTGGAGGAGCAGGTGGAATGGCTTCTCCTTTTTCCTTCTCTTTTTTAGAATTTTTTTTTCAGACATATACCATTATGTTTGCCTCGGTAAAATGTGTGTATAATGCCAAGTCTCTGTATCCATACCCCCTGCCAGCGGACCTGTACCCTGTATGTATGTTTCTCCTTTGTCCTCTTGCTAGACGGTAAGCTCTGAGAGCAGGGACCACATCTGGCTTGTTCATGAGGTCTTCCCCAGTTCTAGGACCATTCCTGGCATCAGGCAGCTTCTCCTTGAGTGATGTATGATGAGTGTCCTCCTCCCTCCCCCCAGGATCCTCTTTCAGGCCAGTCCTCATTTTTCCACCTTGTACTTCCCATACTTTTTATTTTCGTATTTTAATTTTTCCTTCTAGCCTGTGAGCTCCTAATGAGCAGGTGTTTTCTTGTTATTCTATATCCTCCCACCAGGCTAGTTTACAGTAAGCAGTGCCTAAAAAGTGTACGGAAAACGAATGAACTGTGGTTACCCAACCCAGTTCTGACACCTTCGTCTGCAGGCTAATCTAACTTTAGCTCAGACCATCAGATTAAAAAAGAGGAATACTATTCAGAAGTGGGCAAACTGCTTATAAAAGAAAAGCAATCTCAATTTGACTTCCATAAAATGAAAATCGTGATGATTTGCCTATGCCTGAGCTAAGGCTTACCCATCTCTATAAAGAATTTGCTTGAGTATCATGTAGTCCAGTCCAGTATGTTTTTTTTAGGAAGCATTCACCTGCTCTGGGAGAAGAGGAAAGAAAGCCAGAAGGTAAATGGGAGGACGACTGAGCCATTTCTTAGACTCTTGTCCTGTTGGTGAGAAAAGTAAGGGCAGCCCAAAGAAAGTAAAGAGAACCCTTCTCGGCAGCAGCTCTTCTGCCTGAAGCAGCATTCCAGTTCTCACATGGAGCATTTTAGGGTTATGGTGAAATGCTAGTAGGCAATTTGGATTGAAGTTAGCAGCAAATCATGGCTTACAGATTAATTGCTGCATAAACAAGCTTGATGTATTAGTATTTGCTTTTAAACCGTATATAACAAAGTAGAACTGCCTCTGAGGCAGTTAAACCATTTTTTCTTTTCAGAATTAAAAAGGACAGAATGTTTTTGAAAATAATTGTGAGAATAGCACACTTGCTTCAAAGAAGATTGTCACTGCATAATCTGACCAAAAGTAATCTACAACTTTTCTTACATGTTTATAAAATAAATCTTAGAAAAGAAAAATACTGTAGCTTTTTATTTTTAAATGAAACTGTGAACATTTCACAGAACTTGGATGTTCCTGGGAGCAATTAAGGAAATGCTGACTCAAAATTCTATTTCAAATGGTTGTGAGGCATTAAAGTGGGATTTTGCTGTGCTATAAATGAAACTCTAGAGCATGGGTGGTATGTAGCCTACCAAAGTCATTCCCCAATTCTGGCGGCCCTCTTCAGATGACAGATTCTTCAGTAGCTGAAACTTTCATTATACTGTCAGCCCGGATCAGTGTATGTCAGTGAGGACAAGAGGCCCACAGCATTGGCAGGAGAGGAGACAGGTCTTCCCATCCCTTCTGGGGTTGTCATGTGTTTAATCCTGTGATGTATCCCCACTTCTCATTGGTAGGGTTCCTCAGAGAGCCTCTGACCAGGAAGCAGCGCTTTCACTCAGGGAGAGTGTCTTGGAGAGTCAAATGTGATGGAGCCAGAACTGGGGCGCTGGAGACTCATTTTGTCTCGCCAGCTGCAAGGACTGAGCAAGTCCTTTCACCTCTCTGAACCTCAGTTTCCCTGTCTGTCAGTGCAGATGACTCCAGGTTTCTTTCTCATGCTACTGAGTTCTAGGGATGTTTGCTGTACTTTCCCAAGGAGCATCAGAAGTGTAGGATGGACAGGAAGGACGTGGGGGCAAGGAAGAGGCCTGAGCCCTTGGACTTGTTCCTGTGACCTAGTGTGACACTCCCCTGCCCCTCAGATCTGAAAGGACAGAGGTTTTCATCCTCACTCCCTCCCCTCTGCGCACCCCTCCCCACCACAGACACACACATGCACAAGACAGTTTTATTTGGGAGATTTTTTTAAGAGGTAGCTTAGGCTGCAATAACAAAATACCGTGGACTGTGCAGCTTAAACAACAGGAATCTGTTTTTTCACACTGGAAGTCCAAGGTCTGAGAGCCAGCACGGTTGGGTTCTGGTGGGAGCTCTTCCTGGCTTGCAGGCAGCCATCTTGCTTGTGCACGCAGCCTTTCCTCCGTGTGGACATGGAGACATTGCGCTCTTCCTCTTCTAAGGCCACCAGAACCTTTATGATCGTAATTATCACCTAAAAGCCCTATCTCTAAATGCAGTCACATTGGGGGTTACAGCTTCAGCTATGAATTTGGGGGGGTGAGGGCACAATTCCTTCCATACCATCCAGTAAATAAGGCTCCTGATATGTTTGTAGAATGAGGTCGCTGCTCTTTGAAAAACTCTCAAACTGTGAGGGATTCAGACGACACTTGTGAAACCAGTAGGGTTTACAGTGAGTGGTTCAGTGTCCTGATTCTAGAGGAACAAACCTGTGTGTCTCTCACCCCTCCATTGCTAGCCACATGGCCTGGGGAAGATGACCTCACCGTCTCGGCTGTGAAATTGGAGTGACTCAATTCACCGGGTAACTGGGGATAGAAAGGCCACTGGGTCTGGTACTCCCTCCTGAGGCTCCCTTGGTGGTGGTGATGTCTCTGCTCTTTGGCCTCCCTGGCTCTGCCCTGCCAGCTCTGTCCACAGCTGCAGTCCTCCTCTCTCGTCTCCAAATTGTCCTCCCTCTTCTAAATTTCTTCTTCCCAACCCCCTCTTCCTGGGCCTCAGAAGGCAAGTGAGTAATTAAAAGCCCGTGTGTGGTGCCTACGAGGTGGGTGGTGAGAACGGCGCCCACCTGTCTGTTGAATATGTGTGTTGGTGCTTTTGATTCGTAAAGACAGTCCTTTTTACCTCCTGCTGAACATGTCTTCTCTGTCGTGTGACCTTTTAAACTTACTGCTTTTGAAATAATTTCAAAATTACAGAATAGCTTCAGGGGTAGAACAAAGAACATTTTATTGTTCATTCTTTCCCTCCCCCCTCCCTCTCCACTTCTTCCCCCTCAGTCTGAACCACGAACTATTCAAGTTAGACTCCTTTACCCCCTAAAGACAGATTGGTGTAAAAAACAAAAAACCTTCTTATGGGACCATATTATAATTAACAAATTCAGGAAAAGTATAATTTTGTCTGATCTCTGGTTCATGTTTCAGTTATGTCAGCTGTCCCAATATTGTGTTCGTTTATCTATTTTTACTGAGGTTTCATGGGCATACATAACATTAGTTTCAGGTATAAGCACAATGAGTTGACATTTGTATATATTGTAATCCTTTATCACCCCAGTAAGTCTGGTTAACATCTGTTATCACATAGCCACAAAATTTCTTTTTCTAACAATGTTTTTTTTAAGGCAATTTATTTCCCGGCCTAGGATCCAGTTCAGGATCAACAGCACATTTAATTATCTTTAATTTCCTTTAATCTGGAGCAGTCCCTCAGCCTTTCTTTGTCTTCTATGACCTTGACACTTCTGGAAGAGTCAGTCTAGTTATGTTGTGGAAAGCCCCTCAGCTGGGCTCCCTAACACCCGTTTAACAAGTTAGGAAGTAGTTTTCACACTCCTTTGGATGCATATGCTCTTGCTGCATGCCTGGCGTTGTGCTGGTGCTGGGGATGGGAACGTCACTCAACACGCCCTGGCTGCCCTTGGGACCTTATGCTTGGGTTTGTGAGGAAAGCAGTTACGTCAGGTGGGCTTGGCCCAAAGCCAAAGCTGAAGGGCCCCTGGATGTGCACGACTAAGAGTGTGCCATGCTGGCACCGACGAGCTTGGATGAATACATTTCAGATGGATGCGGGATGAGTCAGCATTCTGGAAGTCTCCAAGATGCGGAAAATGACCCTGCGCCCAGTCCAGCACGCAGTCTTCCACTTTGCCTGGCCTCCTGAGGTGTCCTGAAGTTCATACTCCAAACTGAAGCCTCGCTTCTCAGCAATCTTGATTGAGCTGCAGTCCTGGGCTCTAGCCCTGGGTTATTCTCATCTCTCTGGGCCCTTCCTGGGGAGAGGAACCCCTGCCAACTGCCCCTGGAACACTGAACAAGAGTGGGGAGGAGAGCTCACATCCCTGGAGTGGCGGGAAGACGGGCCATCTGTCCTGCCTCGGGCAGGTTAAAAGCCATTTGGGATGGTCTTCGCCATGATCTGGCAAGGAAATCATCAGACCTGGAATTGGGCTCTGTTAGCTATTTTCTCTATTGGACGGTGTACAGCTGATGTACAAATGGCCAATTGTAATCGCAACTGTGTAAACCAGGGAGTGATCATACCAGCCATAGATACCTTGTCAGATCGAAACAGACAATGCAGAAACGTTTTAAATGTCATCAAATCATTACAAAACTGAGCAAGCAAGCTTTCAGCGTAAGAAACAAAATAAACTTGATTTCCATGTAGTCATTAAGAGTACCATTGTCTGCCAAGTAGTTGCACATATTAATGCTTCAAAGTGCTCTCCCTAGGGATGCAGACATTCACGTGAAACACAGAATCTGGTTTTTGGGATGTAAATTAAAATGAAATAAAATTTCAAATTCAGCTCCTCAGTTGCACTGGTGGCATTTCAAGGGCTCAGTAGCCATGGGTGGCTGGGGGCTACCACGCTGGACAGTGCAGATCCAGAACATTGTCACAGAGATCTGGACTTCCAACAGCCTGGGGAAGGGTGCAGGAGAGGCTGTGTTCTGAGACAAAATTTGTCACATGAAAAATCTGGCAAACCGTGACGTTAGTATTTAAGTGTGACTGAGTTCTTAGCAGTGCATTCTCTTGGAGGCCGGGTTAGGTCAAAGGTGCACGGAGGATATATGGAATTTTCCTTTTCCCTTTCTGGTAGGTCCGAACTCTGTCAAATTGGCTCCGACATCATGGTATGTAGCCAGGTTTTTTGTTTGTTTTTTTAGATTTATTTATACATACAAGAGCTGGGGTACAGGCCAGAGTCACAGGAGGGAGGTGAGAGGATTCACCAGAGACAGAGTGGAGAGCAGAGTAGGCAGATTGACCAAAATACACTGTTGAGGGTTGCAGGGGTTGAGACAGGAGAGGTCTGCTGTGCTGCGGCTGCTTCACAGTGCTGCGCTCAATCCTCTGTGCCACCAGGACGCCCACTGTAGCCAGGTTTTAAAGAGACAAAGCCAAAGCTGAATTGAAGTGATTTCAGTTGATGTGGGGGGTCTTTCTGCTCACCTGGCCTGCCATGGCTCCAAGAGCTTGAATGCACAGCCAGGTTCAGGAACCCCATTTTTGGTCATGAGGGGACTCGGAGGCGAACCTCACTGTTGAGGCAACCCCATCAACAATTCTGGGCTGGGAGCTGGACTGAGATACCTTGTGGCAGGTTCTGGAGCAGGCAGTGGTTGGGGACTCTCGTGGGTGACAGACAACAGCTTGATTAAAGCTGTTCCTCAAACATCTTCCAACAACATCCAGCCCAAAGCCTGGTACTCCACACCTTAAAAGTGCGGGGAGTACAGCAGGGCTGACGGTTGTCTCTAAGCTTCCAGGACTCACACCTGCTGAGACCAGCAGCCAGCGGTGTACCAAAGGGATAGTACTGGTTGTCTCTAAGCTTCCAGGACTCACACCTGCTGAGACCAGCAGCCAGCGGTGTACCAAAGGGATAGTACTCGAATGTGGCTCTCTGAACCTTAGTCCCCGCCTCCTGCCGCTAGGGCTAAGGGGAAGCTGAGCTGGCGGAGGTCCCCACCACTGCCTCTGCTCCGGCAACGATGGGGATCATTCACACTCTGTTCTGCGTGACCAGTAAGTCAGCCTCACCTCCTACCCTGAGGGGCTACTGTTCCTTTGGGACAGCTTTGTCTATCTGTGTCTGATGGGCTCAGTCAGGACCAGTGGCCAGAGAAAGTGAAAAATTTGTCTGGGGAGGTGCTCTTGCTGGACGGGTCAGATACCCAGGCTTGCCTGTGGTTCAGACTCCAGAGCACTGCCACCCTGTTCCTCCACCAGCCTTCCTGCCCCATCTGGGCCTTTCCCCTGTGGCACCAGCCTGAGCAGAGTTTGTTCTCAGAGTAAGGAGGCCAGTCCCCCACACCTACTGCACCTTTCTATTAAAGACCAGGGACTCAGCCGATGAGGGCAAAGACTCGGTGAAAATGAGCATTGGCACGAGGCTGGGGGTGTGTGTCTGTGTGGTAGAGGGTGAAGGCTTTGGGGGACTGGCTTTCTGTTTCCTATATTAAAGCCAGTGTGAGAATGTGGGGAACACATTGGGGTGAGTGAAGCCATGAACCTGCACCTGCCACCACTGGCCCAAGGACGAGTTGAGCACAGGGAGTCCCAGAGGCTGCCGGGGTGATCCAGCCTAGTCATCTGGGCAGGCGTCTCGGTCCCCTGCCCTGGTTAGAAACCTGACAAAACGGTGAGATGGACATCAGACAGGTGTAGTTTCTAGCCTCCTGGGGGCCGGAGCTCTCCCTGAAGGAAGGACCAGGGCTGGCAAATGAGCACCAGTGTCTGAGCGCTGAGCTCGTGCCAGGAAGGGTCTGGGGACCAGCATTCACTGTGGGGCCAGGTCACCCAAGAGCCGGCAGGATGTGTCTGGAGCATCAGCAAAACACCTTGTTGGATGCGTTTTATTACTTGGTTATGCAAAACCATCAAAATATTCCTCATAGAAAGGTCAAAGCGAAAGTTTAGTCTTTTATCTTTCAACTATATGTGGTGTGCAAAGAGTCATACTTTTTATGGTTTTGATTCTGACACTAAAAATGTTGGGGAAAGATGCTCAGATTAGACTCAGGTGTACCCTGTCCCATAGAATAGAAATGACTGAGACCCAGAGAGGGGAAGTGGCTGTCCAGGGGTGTAAGCGAGCTCTGGCCCCAGGCCTGCCTCCCAACTCCCCCAAACCCCTGGCCTGATGCACTAATTCTGGTGTCACTCTGGCTTCTTTCTTCTTCTGTGTTTCCTGTGACCCCAGCCATTACCCCATCATATTTCAGCAAATGACTTTCACTAAACCCCTTTTAAGGCTTAGCACTTCCCAAGCTGATGTAGAACAGAGACCAAGATGGAGCTGCTTGGCAAAGAGATTACTTAGCCTAAAACCTGGCTGAATTATGGGAAGGGAGTAAAAGTAGGGGCCCAGCAGCTCCAGTCTGAGTAGAAGTAAAGTTGTATCAGTTCTGCTTCAGACTGTGAAGTCCTGAATCTAAGTCCTGGAGAGCTTCCTGGAGGAAGTGAGACTAAAGACTGGAGAGAGAAGAAAATGATGAGATATGGGGGGAGTGGGAGGAGCCCCTCAGAAGCCGTAATCACAGTGCCCTGAATACTGTGCTGGCTGGATCTCTCTAGACTGGACAGAATCTAGAACTTCTTGGCCTGACCCTCCCCTTCTGCCACCTGTTGTGATATCCACTTGTCATCTGTGGGAGCAGATAAGGTGACATCTGTTGTCTAAGGGAGGTTTAAAGTCCAGCATGACTATAGACACTAAAACCCCAGAGCTGCCCAGCGCCCTTACCCCAGCCCCACCTGCCAGGCAACCAAATGGCGCGTTGTCCCCATATCAGTCTTCACCCCGACTCATTCTGTCAGCACAGTGACTCACTTCCCCCTGGTCTCAGGAGTGAGTCTGCATCCCTCCGAGGAAGGGCGGCAGTGGTGAGGAAGGAGCCAGAAGTCCGGGGCCTGTTCTGCTGCCCACCCCTTGAGGCTGAGGCTGGGCTCCTGCAGGGGAGTGGGGAGGCGCCAGGCCTGCTCTGCCTGGGCACAGCCTGAACCTGTGTGTTCACGGGGCAGAAAACTACCATGTCTGAGGCGGCCATGAGGACCCAGGAGGCCTTCAGCAAGTACAGTCAGGCAGGAGTCTGTCGAGGAAGCTGACCTCGGGAGAGGTGTGTGCAGAGCAGAAGGCTGTCTGTGCCCACATCGCCTGCCCCTGGACACCCAGGGTGTGCTGGCCCCTGGGAGCGAGGGCCCCTCACCCCGTCCTTGGGCCCCGTGTGAAGAGAAAGGAGACTGCACACACACAGCTGACCCCTCCAGACCCACCCCAGGGCCCACTGAGGGTGCCTTTGGGTTGCGCATGGGGTGGGGACAGGGCATTCCAGGCAGGCAAAATGTCAGAGAAGTGCCGTGCTTGTGGGCAGGCCCGGGGGAGATCAGCAGGTCCTGTGGGAGCCCGTGTCTCCAGCCTTCTGTGGGAGGTGTGGTTGCAGGGCGTGGGGGCGCAGGCTGCAGAGGTAGGGTGGCCGCGGGAAGTGTGGTGGGCCTGGAGAGCGAGGCTGAGGGCCCTGGCCCGGAGGCAGTGGGACGCTGCAGCAGCTGTGGAGAGGGTAGTGGTGGTGAGACTCCACGTTGTATGGAATGTGGAGCTCTGGAAAAAGAAGAGGCTGAGAGGTCAGGGTCCAGGACAGCTGGGCGTGAGGAGGAGGAGACCTTCATGATAAGTATTTAGGAGGAAAACCAGAAAAATCCACCAGCACTTAGCTAATGCTAAGTTGGTGCTTAAGACCTGCTGGGCATTGTTACCAGGTGGTCTGAAGGGTGAGGCTTGGGTGCTGCGGTCAGGGATAAGGTGGGTGAGCCAAGGGTGAGCTGCTCCCTGGGGCAGGTGCTGCGAGGCAGGACTGCCCCCAAGGACTTTCTGGGTGTTCCGGACTGGGGGTCAGGACACCCAAGTCTAGTCCCAGTTCTGTAGCCGGCTCCTTTGGTAACTTTGGGCAAACCCCAGGCCTCAGTTTGCTAAAGTAGGAATAGTGCTGTGAAATTGTGCCATCCCCTGTGTGATGGGGAGATAGGGAGTTTCGGGGAAGACAGTGGTGGCTGGCAGGATGAAGGTCTTGGTGTGACTCAGCAGGCTCATGTGGATGGAAAGCTTGGGGGAGGTAGGCTGTGGGTAGTGGTGACAGACAGTCTCCGCTGTTGTGCCTCGTAGCATGCGAAGCAACTCGAGACACGGAACGTGACAGGCCCTCGCTGTGGTTAGCACCCTCTAACATCAGCACCCACGCAGAGCCTCCCGTGTATCAGACCTGGGGCTGGGCAGCGCCGCATTTGATCTGCAGTCCCATGTAACAGATGGGGAAACTGAGGCAAGGTGACAAGTCTAAGGTCCTTCAGTGACTATGACATGGCAAGAATTGGCCCTGAGGCCAACACTATTTTCACTGGGACTTGCTAGCGTGTGGAAAGGGAAGGGGTACCTGATCTAGAACAGCCCAAGCAAAGGTAAAAGGTCAAAGGCCAGGCCAGAGTCTTCAAAGCAAGGTGACCTACTCCTAGGGCACTCTGGGAAATAGTTGGCTTCTCAGGACTTGTGCTGGTGACTTGGAAAACCATGAATATTGTGCCCCTCACCCCTCGTCCTCCTGCCACTTTGCCTGCACAGGAGTTTCTTGTTGACCTAACTACCCGGCTCTCTAACCTGACCTCAGCCCCAACTCAGTGAGCGGCTAGCACAGCAGGGGGCCTTGCCCAGCAGGAGCTGCCTAGCTTCTGGGGTCCTTGTGACCCTGCTCTCTGCTTACCAACCACTTAGTGCCTCTGGCTTTTACCAAGAGCTTTGGAATCAGGCAGAACTGGGCCACAGACACAAATAGTTTACTGGTGAGCCACAAGTAACTGATCCCTCTTTGAAACCCAGTGCCTGGAAGACAGCAGGTATTCTGGAGGGGCAGCTGGGATTAACTCTACTCATCATCTTCCTTCCCCTATCCTCAGGGCTCTTGTACCAAGATCCCTCACTTCAAGGCCAGGCCTCTTCTGGGTCTCGGCTCTGTGCTGAGCTGAGCTTTGCTTTGTGGGGAAAGGTGTGACTCACCTTGGATGACTCAAATCACATTTTGGGGGAGACAGACTTTAATCATGGTTCGTTCTAACCCAGACAGGATTTGGTTAGAGCCAGAGACACCACAGGATGCCGAGGGGACAGTGCGTAACTGCCTATGCATCTGGAGTGGCTCCTGGAGCAGGGAGCACCTCCTGAGCAAGGCCCCAAAGGATGGGCCCAGATGGGAGAGAGATGGAGAAGGCAGGCTGGGCAGCGGGAACAGTGTGTGCAAAGGCCCAGGGATAGGAAGTGTGTTGATGGCATTCAGGGAGTGGGGTGCGGTGGAGCTCCATGCTGGGGGGTGGGGGGCAGACTTGACAGAGGTTGCATAGGCCTCAGCAGGGAGGTGTCCCCAACGCCTGGGCAAGGAGACTTGTCTCAGGGATTTCAGTCCTGTCTTATCTGTTACACAGATATTAAAATAGGAAGCAGGCCTTCGAGTCACCCCTTGCAATATCTCGGTAGTTCTTTTTAGTCAGTTTGCTTGACTGACCAAGAACACAGGGCTCGTGTTCATGAAACGTGCCTATTTCTGCTGGCCAGCCTTCCTTCAGTGCTATCCTCTGTGTCTGGAGCACAGAGCCCTCCTCCCCCACCTCGGTGTCCACTTGGAAACCTGAGGGCCGTGGGCAGGCTGGAGGGTCTGTGAGCCCCTTCACTTAGCCAGCACCTACGGAACCAGGCCCTGGGACAACCAGCCGACAGGGCAGACACACGGTGCCTTTGTGGGGCTCTCTGTGTGGTGGTGGGGACATCACAGGCACAGTAAACCCGTTAAGCACGGTAATTTTGGACTGTGAGGTCAGGAAGCTATGAGGTTAGGAAAGCGCCTCAAAGGAGGGGAGATGATGAAGCAGCGGGGTCAGCAGCCTTAGAGCAGCGCACTTCAGGCGAGGGTGAGATTGTGCAAATGTGCCTTGGAGGCATGGGGAGGGTTCTGATGCTGTCGTCTGAGGGGTCCCCGGCCCCAGACAGGGAGGAGCACAAGGTGTATTGGGGATGATGGCGGGGAGGACGCTAATAGCAGCTCATGACAGCTCTGGGAAGCTTGGGGTATAGGTTTGTTCACTGGGTGTCTTTATTTTTCTAACCTCTACTCAGTGCTCATTGATTCAGTGTTCTTGCTAAGAGAGCCTTCAAGGAAATGTGTCTCTGGTTTTCTGAGTTTTTTCCCCCAGCTTTATCAGAGCACGTTGTAGGTATTCCCCGCACACACCCCTCCCTACCCCACCACCAATTTTGTGGACAACAAATGATACAGTATTGGTTTCATCCTTACACTGGCTTTCAGAAAGTTTTTTTTCACTTATGCATTTATTCAACCAACAATTTTTTAAGCACCTACTGTGTGTTCAGAGCCCAAAGTGGGGCCCACCATGGAAATTGCTAGCACTTTGACATACACGTAATAAGCTATTAGCCTTCTTGATTTCATGGTACTCTCCTTTTTTCAACTCTCTTCCTAACACTTTCCTTTTGTCTTTTTTTTCCCCAGCTACCCCATATTTTAAGATAAGTTTGATCTTTGTGTATTGTATCTTTGTGTTTGATCTGTGTATATTTTTAATCGTCTGGACAAGACTGCTGTATACGGGGGATGGGCTAGAGGACCAATGCCTACTCCATGCCTTTGGAAGACTGATTTTAATATCAAAGTTCTCACCGTGTACAAAAGTAAACAACAGTAATAAAGCCAATACGCCTGTGCCCCGGATGACATGGTTATCCAGATTTTGCGACATTTGCTGCATTTATTTCACTGTTCCTTTTTGTGTTTTTGCCAACCGTTTTTTAAAAAGATTCACTTATTTATGCATTATTTATGCATACAAGAACTGGGGTACAGGTCAGACCTGTGTGTGGAGTGAGAGGATTCACCAGAGACAGAGTGGGGAGCAGAACAGGCTGATTGAAACACACTGCTGAGGCGAGCAGCAGGGAGGCAGGAGAGGTCTGCTGCGCCATGTGGGTCCCCTCCCTGGCTGGGATCAAACTGGTGCTGCAGTGGCTGTGGATGCTTCATAGTGTGGTGCTTAACCCACTGCGCCACCAGGGAGGCTCTTGATGAGATACTATTAAAACAAGAATAAAGCTGTCTGCACACAGTCATTTTGAGCAGTGCTGTGTGGAGACAGACCTTCCCCAAGCCTGTTGTTGAGGCATGACTGTTCACAGCTCAGTGAGGGGCAGTCTGTCAATATCAATTTTCCAAAAACAATTTTAATGAAAAAAAAAAAAAAAAAAACAAACAGACATACAGAAAGGTTGAAAAGTTAAGCAGCGGACACACAGATTTTGTACTAGTAGTTGCCGATGCTTTGTTATATTGTATCATGACACAAATAGATGTGCACCATATAGTAGGTGTTTATGTCCTCCCATATGTGCGTGTCTCCCTACCCCTCAGGGTTTGCTTATATTTTGACATTTCATAGTAAGTTGCAGGCACCAGTACACTTCATCCATAAACATTTCGGCATGTGTAACAACTAGAGGTCAATATTTGCTTTCCTGGGGGCCTCCCTGGTGGCGCAGTGGGTTAAGCAACGCACTATGAAGCAAACGGCAGCCACTGCAGCACGAGTTCGATCCCTGCTGCCGGCCAGGGGAGGGGACCCACATGGCGCAGCAGACCTCTCCTGCCTCGCCCGCTGCTGCCCTCAGCCGTGTGTTTCAGTCAGTCTTCCTGTTCTGCTCCCCGCTCTGTCTCTGGTGACTCCTCTCACTCCACACACAGTTCTGGCCTGTACACCAGTTCTTGTATGCATAAATAAATAAATCTTTAAAAAAAAATTGCTTTCTTTTCCTTTGAGGTGAAATTTATGTATAGTTGAAATGCATAAATTTTAAGTGAATGACCGAATGTGTTTTTGACAAAGCATATACCTTTGTAATCCAAGCTCACGGCAACATACAGGATATTCCCACCATCCCATTACTTCCTGTTCCTTCTCAGTTAATCACCATCCCCCACCCCCTGCAATATATATTTTTTAAAGATTTATTTCTTTATGTATGCCTACAAGAGCTTGGGTATAGGCCAGAGCGGCAGGGGGTGAGAGGACTCACCAAAGACAGAGTATGGAACAAAACAGGCAGATCGACTGAAATACACTGCTGAGGGGAGCAGAGGGTGAAACAGGAGAGGTCTGCTGTGCCATGTGGGTCCCCTCCCTGGCCGGGGATTGAACTTGTGCTGCAGTGGCTGTGGATGCTTCATAGGGCTGAGACTTAACCCCTTGATCCACCAGGGAGGTTCTGCATTATTTTTCACTCTAGGTTAGTATTACTCCTTCTGGAACATCATATACATGCAGTTATACAGAAACACTCTTATGGAAGGCTTCTTGTGCTCATGTGGTGACTTGTGTTTGGCCCACCTTGCACTGTTGATTGTTCCTTCCTTGCTATGCTGGGCAGTAGTCAAACCTGGTGTGTATGGATTCCGCAGTTCATTCCTCCCCACTTGATGGGCGTTCAAGTTGTTTCCAGCTCGGCACTATTACAAATAAAGCTGCTGCAAACATTCCTGTGCAGGTGTTTTTGAGGATGCGTGTTTCTCTTGGGTCACGATGGGGTACGTAGGTGGAGTTCGCGCAGACCTCTGCCTACCGCTCCCAGTCCATTTAAACTCTGTATTAGAGTTTAATAGCAGAGTTAAACTCTGGTACAACACGGGTGAATTAGTGATGTGAATTTCACGGGGACAAGAAATAGACACTGTACAAAAATGAAAACTAATGTCAAATAGATATAAAATTTAAAAAATATAGGTTTATAAATTTGATAGGCCATTTTGTAATTACTGAAATGTTTGTTGTTAAAAATTTTGCCATGGAAGAGAATCTCATATATAAAAACCTGGGAAAAAAAAAAACAACCCCAAACTCCGGTACAAGACATGGTGATGCGTCTGCTACGTGGCAGGTACAGAAAGTGTGCAGTGGAGGTGTGCGTGGGGGTGCTGCCGGGAGAGAAGAGCAAGCCTCTGGGAGAAGGGGCGTGGGTGCCCAGACCTGCTTTAGTAGGAGAACAGGGCACTGGGTCAGACACCTTGTGTTCCAGCCCTATTTCCTTGGACCAGAAAAATTCCTTCTCATCTGTTACACAGGATAAAATGTGGCAGGGCCTGAAGTAATAACCAGTATTAAAGGGCCGGCCGTGGTATCTCTTTTGTGAGATGTGTCTCTTCTCTTCGCAGGCCTGGCTTCCCTGTGGGCCTTCAATGTGGATGTGAACCGGACGTGGGTGACACCCAAGGGAGTGCCTTTCGTGCTCAGCTCCCTTCTGCACCAAGACACGAGCACCAACCAGACCTGGTGAGCAGGGCTGGGCAGGTGGGGGTGTGAGGATTGAAAGGGCTGGGGAAGTCTGAGAAGGCCCCTGAGGAGGTCTTGGCACCCCACCGCTGCTGTCTGGGGAGATGCCCCTTTCATTTTCAGATAGGCCTGCAGGGGAGAGAGGTGGAGAGGGGTGGGGGAAGAGAGGTGTTAAACACTGGTCAGTCTGGTCAGCCCTGGCCCCTGTTTTCCCCTAGATCTCTCCCCTTCCTGCCAGAGGAGGTGGCTTAAAAGCCGTCTAAAAATAGAGTCTGTTAAGTGTGCACAAGAGCAATGCATGCTCAATATAGACATTTTGGACAGTGTCAAAAGAGATGGTAAAGAGGAGACAGGAGAGAGTGGTGGTGAGGAGGCAGCCGTGGGCCAGCAGGTGAGGCTCAGAGACAGTTTACTATTTTTTTTAAAAAAAGATTTACTTAAATTTAAGCATACACGAGCTGGTGTACAGGCCAGAGGTGCAGGGCGGGGAGGTGAGAGGATGCACCAGAGACAGAGTGGGGAGCAGAACAGGCAGATGGACTGAAATGCACTGCTGAGGGGAGCAGCGGGCCAGGCAGGAGAGGTCTGCTGCGCCGTGTGGGTCCCTCCCTGGCCGGGGATCGAACTGGTGCTGCAGGGCTGCGGATGCCTCATAGAGCAGTGCTTAGCCCCTCGTGCCCCCAGGGAGGCCCCTCAGAGACAGTTTCACTCTGTATTTGCAGCAAGGCCTCAAGTCCCCGCCCAGCTGCTTGTCTCTTCTCTGGGTGGTCAGGCGCCACCTTGCAGGGCTGTTGCAAAGGCTGCCTGAGTGCAGGCATAGAAAGGGTTTGGCACAGCTTCTCGCCAAATTACAGCTCAATAAACCACCTTATATTTTAAAAAGAGCATCCATAGCCGTCCAGTAGGCAAGCAACAAGTTTTATATCCGACAACACGCTGTTGGGAAGGATGTGGTGGAACAGGAGCCTGTGGGGACGGACACTGGCATAACCACCTTGGGCATCAATTTTTCCACATCAGGTAAAGTTGAGGACACACTTTGCTTTTACCTCCGTCCCTCCATTCCCGGGCACCAACCCTAGAGAAGTTCTCAGGCACATGTAAAGGTGTCTTTGCTGGGAATAATGAAGACCTGAAATGTCCATCAGCAGCGAATGGAAGAAGGAAGGTGTGAGTCATGGGATGCAGTGAAACAAGTGTGAGGGTTAACTTGGCTCAGCTTTGAAACATATTGTACGATGAGAAAGGCTGGTTGTCGAAGTCAGTAAATGCTATCAAATATTTATGTGGTGCGTCCAGTGCGTGCCAGGCCCCAAGGACACAGCAGAGAGCAGAGCAGGGGAAGGACGTGTGCTCCGGGGAGGGCGGCAGTAAATAAGTAAGTAAAACGTGCATAACGGTGGCGTGCTGGAGCAGAGGTGCGGCTTCTGCTTTAAAAGTTCTGGAGTCAAGGGTCATGATCTTGGAGCACATCCCGGCTTCCCGTTATCACTAAAATGCTGCTTACTTTAGAGCTGCTGTGCTTGAGAGTTGGGCCCAGTCGTGGCCCACACGTTATGTCTCTTCAGCCTCTTTTGTTGACTTAAATCAATCAAGTCTAGCAAAAATAAGTAAGTTTATGGAGGAACTGCAGACTCGGGTCCAGATACGGCCTCCAGAGAGCCCTGGGGAAGCCGCCTGCATTGCGTCCAGTGAGAATGTTACAGCATCTGCAAGGAAAACATATTTGCATTTTCAAGGATTTTTGTGAGAGAGCCTAGGGCAGAGCCGGTTACTGTGTCTATGTGATGTTGCCCGTGTAATGAGGAAAGAAAGGAAAGATGTTAAATTTTACCCTATTTACAGCCTTATCTTCTGGGAACTGGGCATTTTAGCAGCAACAGCCTTCGAAGTCTGATTTCTATTTGAGTCACTGATTTGCTTGGAAACAACTTTTGTTGCCTCTGACATTGCTCAGTCTAGCTGTGCTTTGGCTCTTTGGCTTGCAGCCCCTTAGTTGAGACAGATACCCCTTTAATTGTTGATCATGGTTTATACTTTTATTCTTTTTTAAAGATTTATTTATTTATGCATACAAGAACAGTACAGGCCAGAGGTGTGGGGGTGAGAGGGTTCACCAGACAGAATGGGGAGCAGAACAGGCAGATCAACAGAAATACACTGCTAAGGGCAGCAATGGGCAAGGCAAGAGAGGTCACTTCCTCGGTGGGCAGCAGGGATCGAACTCGTGCTGCAGTGACTGCGGTCCCTCCTCTCTCCATTTTGTTTCTTTTTAAAAAAAGATTTCATTTACTTATGCATGCAAGAGCTGGGGTACACGCCAGAGGCATGGGGGGTGGGGTGGTGAGAAGATTGAGCAGAGACAGAGCGGGGAGCAGAACAGGCAGATGGACCAAAATACACTGTTGAGGGGAGCAGTGGGTGAGGCAGGAGAGGTCTGGTCCGAGCTTCTGCAATACTTTGGCAAGTGTTTTGCAACACAGGCAAGTGTGTCCCTCAACCAGAGGATGTGCATCGACCAAGTCTGAAGTCTTCGTTGAGTAAGAATTGCTGCGAGGAGGGACGGGGAAATCCCTACGAGAACAGCTCGGTCAGAAGTCTGGAAGCTGACCTGAGTGACATCCAGGAACTGAGAACTTGCTGGTTGGCTGAAGCTGAGCATGATGAGACATAAGCTGGGGGGAGGGGTTATTTGTCACCCAGGCACTGAGGGTCTGGGGAACCAGAAAGGTTTAAGGCAGGGAGGGACGGTAAGAAGGATGTTAAGTTGTTGTTTGTAGGGGGTGAGTTAAAGGTTGGTGTATGTTGTGCTCGCTTTCGTTTCGGTGAAGTTTCATCGATACACACCAACACCAGGAAATTTGCACCTCACGACGCGGTAGCTCCCCGAATGTTCTCAGAGCAAACGACCTTTGTGGGCAGCATGCGGCTCAAGGGCAGAAAGCACTGCACCCCACATGCCGGCACTCCCTGCGGGCACAGCCCTGGCAGGAGCTAACACTGCCCCACCACCACTTGCGAGGGTTAGCTTGCCGCGCCCGAACGTTTCATAAACAAGGCGCTCGGTGTGAGCGCTACACGTCACACTTCTCCTCTCAAGCTGTGGCCTGGGAATTTCATCCGTGGCGCTGCCCAAGGCACGATGCCCACTCTTACTGCTGGGGTTTCCTTTGCGTGACCAGTGTGGACACCGGGCTTTGGACAGATTCCTCAGGCTGTTCTGAACGACGTGCCTCTGGGCTTTCTTTGGCTGGACCGTGCCCTTCATCCGACGTGTCCCAGCAGTGGAGATGTCGGAGCATGGGTCAGGCAGTGGTCAGCATTCAGTTTTCCAAAGTTTGCAGGGCCTGCGCATTCTGACTGCTCCCCACTGTCAAGGTGGGGTGTCAGTCCCAGTTATTGGTGACCGTGTCCTGCCTGGTTCCGCCTCGCCCATACCCCAGCAGAGACGGCCCAGCTTCAGGCCCGACACGTTTCAGTGCCCCCTCCCTCAGAAGCCAAGTGGAGAGGCCACGTTAGATGGCCCCACAAACCAGAAGGCTCTGAGCCCGCTGCGGGGTAAGGGAAGAGCCTGGCTGGGCTCACTAAAACCTCCCTGTACACCTGCTGAAGTGGAGGGGGTGCGTGCGTTTGAACGTGCTTGAAAGAAGGATGTGGTGGGAGGCACTTGTGGGTTTGCAGAGGATGGAGCCCTAGCCCACAGGTCTGCTATAAAGGCAGGAAATGCATTGCTGGTCACCTCAGTCACAGGAAGAAGGGACTCGTCTCCTGTGCTGATGACGTCTTCATCCCTTTGTGCTCTTTCTCCCTAAGACACCCTGGCCAGGGCTGGTGGTAGCAGGGGCTCTGCTGCTGTGGGGGATGGAGTGGAACATAAAGAAGGCCTTTCCCCCGAGGTGTGGGAATGGACTCCGGGGTCACAGACAGGTTGGAGGTGGGCAAAGACAGGATGGGCTGTACCCAGCTTGAGGTGTACTAGTTGCCCTAGTGCTGTTGCTGATCATGGGTTCAAATATCATTTAATTGCTTCGTCAGTCACTCAGTTGATGACACTGGAGATCAAGGGACCACTCACCATGGTGAGGAGGTTAAAGGTGTGGGCAGCAGAAGCAACTCAAACTGCGTGGCATGATTGTGATAATGAATGGCAACCTTGGCTTCTGCAGTGCACAGCCTATGCAGCTGTACATGGTAGCGTCTCAGGAATTCACAGTGGTGATGGGAACAAAGACGGCATGGGAATGGGGCTGCAGTAGTCGGGGCCACCTGAAATGCTTGGAGGAGGTCAAGTCACTTGTTTTGGGGAGGCTTCCTCACTCCATCATAAACACCAGGTGTTTAAGATGACTGTTCTATAGGGAAGGAGGTGAAGGCATTGAAGGCAGAAGAAACAGCTCGGGCAAAGGCCTGAAGGAAGGAGGAAAGCTGAAGCTACTCCAGGATGTACCACCCCCACCAAAAGGGGGCCTGGGGCAGAGTCCAGTGCTGAGCCCACTCTCATAGGAGAGCGGGGAAGGAGGTGCTGGACCCAACACTGAGGTTCAGGCTGTGAGGGTGTCTGGGGAGAGGGAGGGTTCCTGAGAAGGTGACCTAATTTGGGTGCTTAGCTGCAGAGCCCACAGAGCTCAGCTGCACCTGGGTCTCTACCCCTCAGTCCTGCCCCAGATTAGCCCCTGCACTGCTGCCTGGGCTCTCCTTCACTTGTCAGTCAATAAATATTTTTTTAGCCCTTGCTCTGTGCCAGGCACTGTTCCAGACCCTGGAGATAACATGGTAAGCAAGGCAGACAGGATCCTTGGGAAACGTACAATAGAGTGGTAGAGACACATAATAAGCAGGTAAATAAGTAAACAGGATACAAGTTCTGAGAAGGAAATAAAATGGGGTAACGTGAAGGCAGAGTATCTGGGTTGTGAGGTGGGGCTGGTTGGAGAAGCATTAATGAGGAGGCAACAGTTGAGGGAGGCTAAGAAATGAGAATGAGCCAGCCTTGGGGAGGGGAGGGTTCCAGGCAAAGGGCCCAGGAAGGAGAAGGACTCAGGGCAGGAAGGAGCTGGGATGATCTAGAACAGAACAGAAGCGAAACCAGTGGAGCTGGAGTGTGGCACAAAGGGGGAGGAAGGGAGGTCTCGGCGAGGAAGGAGCCAGATGGGGTCAGCCCTGTGGCGCTATGGGCCTCGTGCTAAGTACATGGAGGCGACTAAGGCAGGCAAGTGACTTGGTGTAAATTACAAGAGTAAGTTTCAAAACAAGACAAAATAATATTTAGGAGGCTGCTGTGGTGATGGTGGCCAGGATGGTGGCCAGAGAGAGGAGATGCTCTCTGGCTAGAGGTCAGAGGAAGGATCTTGATGGTTTTGATGTAGACATTGAACAAAAAGATGAAGTGAGTCCTCAGACCCGGGTTTTGGAATGCAGGGTCTGGTGGAGTCTTGTGGGGAGCAGGAGGGGCTGGGGCTCCAGACCGGTCACAGCATGACAAGTGGATATTCTCCTCTTGAGGTGCCTGCTGGAGAGTGGGCAATTGGTTATTGTGTTCCTTTGCTATTGCTACTGTAACAAATTCCGATTTAGTGACTTACAACAAAACAAAACAAAAATAAACAGACAACTGCAGATCACAGTCATCTGCAGGGAAGAGGGAGGGATTGGGATCAAGGCCGGGAGAGGAAGATCACAAGGACAAAGGTGACCGTGCACGGGGGAACTGGTGGTGAGAATTCCTGGGGACTACAGATGAGAAAAGAAAGCGTACATTCTAAGAAAAAATAAAATGGAAAAGAAACCAACAAATTTAGTGATTCATAGCTACATCCCTTTATTATAGTTGGAGGTCACAAGTCTGAAATGGGTCTGACTGAAATAGAAACTGGCAGCAGTAGACTGTTCCTTCTGGAGGCTCTTGGGGAGAATGTGCTTCTCCTTTTACTTCTAGAGGCCGCCTGCTTTCCTTGGCTCAGGGCCGCTTCCTCCCTCTTTAAGTCAGAGTGTGGCATCTCAAACCTTCTGATTCAGACCCTTCTGCCTTCCTCTCAAGGGAACCTCTGTGGTTCCATCACATTATTGGGCCTGCAGGTAATCCAGGATACACACAGGTGTGAGTGGAGACAATAATATGTTTCATAATGAAAACAAGTATAGAGTGGTGGGAGAGGGGGAAGTGGGGACAGTGCCTCTTTGCTGTTCCCTCATCCCACTATAGCTGCAGCATGACTTTTTGAAATAGCCTAATCTCATGCTTCCCCTTTATTATTTTTTAAAGATTTATGTATTTATGCGTATAAGCACTGGCGTACAGGTCAGAGGTGTGGAGAGTCACCAGAGACAGAGTGGGGAGCAGAACAGGCAGATCCACTGAAACACACTGCTGAGGGGAGCAGCGGGAGAGGCAGGAGAGGTCTGCTGTGCTATGTGGGTCACCTGCACCATGTGGGTCACTTCCCCAGGACAGCAGGGATCGAACTTGTGCTGCAGTGGCTGCGGTTTGCTCATTGCTTAACCCATTGCGCCCCCAGGGAGGCCCTCGTGCTTCCCCTTTATAAAGTCCTCTGTGACTTTTTCCTGTCCCCACCATAATGATATTGGAACTGGCTCACTGGGACAAAGCCCAGACCTGGCCCCTTCCCCAGTAGCTCCCTGCGTACAAGCCCAGGGCAGGGAGCTCACTGGGTCTTGGGGCAGTCCAGTCGTTGCTGGGCGATGTGGATATTGAGACCATTTAGACAGAGACTCTCAGCTGTCTCCCTGGCACAGGGTGGGAGGTAATGTAGGCTGTGTAATCAGACTGAGGTGCTGTCCTCCCCCAACCCTACCTGCTACAAACCTCCAGCTCTGACTTGAGGCCAGGTGGGAGACCCCAGTGACCACTAGCAAGTCTGCATGGTCCTCAACATGACAGCAGTGCGCTCCTGGCTTCCCTCTCCTCCTGCCCCTCACTGTCCCCCGACAGCTGAAAGACTTTTCTGTAAACCACCAATATCATCCCCTTCTCTGTCGGGGTGGGGGGGGAGGAGGGAGGGTGACGGAGGTGGCAACAGACTAAGGGGGATATGTTTAACCATTTCCTGCCTCTAGTAGTATAAAGGTATAGAGGTTGAGCAAATGCTTTCTGCAAAAGCAGGGTCTGCAATCCCAGGCTGGACACAGCTGCCTTTCCCAGGATCTGGGTCGTGAGATGGGGCTAGCTGGAGAAAGCATTAATAAGGAGGCAGTAGGTGAGGGAGGCCTGGGAATGAGAGCTGGGACCATCTTCATAGTTTTCTAGTGAGCCTGTGGGCCTGGAATGGGAGGGCTGTGTCTGGGAAGCCAAGAGAAGGGAATAATCCGGCTCAGATTTGAGGTCTGCTCTCCCACTCAGGCTTCTGCTCACCAGCCCTAGAACCAAGAGGACAGCAAGGCTTCTGCACCGATGTTCCCTTGGCAACGATGGCATCCATTGCCAGTCAGTAGGTATGTTAACCCCAGCTCTGGGGAACGGTCCCAGTGCCCCCTTTCCAGGAATCCTACTCACATGGCCCAACCATTTCAACCCTGGTCGCTCCACCCTCGACCCCACCAGCAGCTGCTGCAGGCACCCCATCCTGATGCCCAGGCCTACCCCAGCCCAACCTGAATCCCCAGCCACCTCTTCCAGCTCAGTCCTGACAAGTGATACCTAGAATGTGTGGAGTGTTCCCCACGCGCCCGGCACTTGCTCACGAAACAGTCTGCCCGTCCCGTCCCACCCCACCCGACTCAAGTGCCGGGCTGCTGTGAGCCCTCAGCCGTGTGAAGCGGAGTCCGCGTGGCTGTGAGAAATGCTGTGAAGAGCCTTGGCCCTGCTTCAGGAAGGGAAAATTTCAGGGTGACTAGATGGCCTGTGGCTTGAAAATGAGCCAGTCTCTGGAGGTGCACACTGGGGAGGGAGAGGAAAGAGCTACCGTTTCTGCCCTCCAGGGCTGTGGGCAGTATCTCCTCCATGGTCTTTGAGAATAGAAGGCTCGAAGAGCAACAGAGCCCGTCCCTCAGCATCTTGCACCCTTGCGAAAGCTTCTCTGCCTGCCTGCCCATCAAACCAGCTTCCCCTGGAGAAAGGGGACCAGGCCTGCTATTTCTGGATCCCCATCCCCATCTGTCACAAGGCCTGGCACAGAGCAGACTTCATGGGACATTTGTTGAATGAATCAGTGAACAAGCCTGGGGAAAGGCACTGTGCCCCGTGTGTGTCCAGCCCTGTCCTTGAAGGTCTCCCGTTAAGCTTCTTGAGGCTGCTCTGAGCAGGCAACATTTTTTTAAAAAAAAGATTTATTTATTTCTGCATGCAAGAGCTGGGGTACAGGCCAGTCACAGGAGGTGAGAGGATTCACCAGAGACAGAGTGGGGAGCAGAACAGGCAGATGAACTGAAACACACTGCTGAGGGGAGCAGCGGGCGAGGCAGGAGAGGTCTGATGTGCCATGTGGGTCCCCACCCTGGTCGGGGATCGAACCTGCACTGCTGTGCAGCAGATGCTTCACAGTGCAGCGCTCAACCCGCTGCACCACCAGGGAGGTCATGGGCAACATTTTTTCAAGAGGTCAAGGTAGCCCCATCCCCTCTGACCTTGGCTGAGCTGCCTCCAGAGCCCTCCCTCCTGACCTGGGCTTAACTCTTCCAGAGCATGTCCACATCCCGAAGGGGCGGCACCGGGGAGTGACCGTTGTCCGGAGTCACCATGGGGTTTTGGTGAGTGTGCGTGGGCAGCAGATGGAGGTGCCATCCACCCGTCTGGTGGGGTGGGGTTCACTTCTGTGGTTGACTGGTGTGGTACCAGTCCTGAATGGCAGACTATCCTCTGGGCTGGGCCCAATGTCTCCCTGGTGCTGACTGTGGCCCTGGCTGCCAGTATGGATACCAGGGCTGGCTAGTGTCCCCTATGAGCTGGCAGGCCGACCCAGTGCCAACCTCAGCCCACCCCAGTGCCTGGGAGGGTGAGCAGGTTGTTCCTGCCTGGTTGAGGACTTGGTTCTGGGTTAGGGGTAATGATGTGACTGGACTGGGGTGACCCAGCCTTTCCCTCCCTTTCTCCCCCTCTCCCCAGATGTGCATTCAGATGCTGAGACGGCAGCCCTACAGTGTCATCTCTGAGCTCACGGGCACATGTAGCCTGCTGGCCCCAGACCTCCGTCTTCGGTTTCAGCTTAACATCTCTGTGGCCAGTAGTAAGGACTGTGTACTCACTGGCCTTGGACGCTGTAAAGCTATTTCCTGGGTTTCCAAGAAGCAGCCTCCTAAGACGGAGGCAGAGGGGCACAGAGACCCAGGCCGGCCTAGGTTTCCTCAAGGGAATCAGAACAGAGCTAAGTGGGGACTTGCTGGAGGTGAATGAGGAGGTGACTCTGAGTTTTTCTGTATATGTTAAAGAAAATCTCCTGGATCCCAGTGCAACTTTGGATGCTGGAGACTGCTCCAGGAACAAAAGAAGCAGCAGAGAGAACACAGCCAGGTGGCGCCGGGCTCTGAGGGCAGAAGAGGAGGAGGAAGTGGCAGTGGCAGAGAGGAACGAAGAGGAGGACGAGGAAGAAGAAGCTGGTGAGAAGAGGCAGATCTGGATGTTCCCAGAGGCTATCAGAACTGCACCCTAGGCTGGTGCCCTCCAGGGGTAGGGTGTGCCCAGGACTGGGAGATGGGGAGCAGTGGCTGGATTCTGCCAGTCTTAGCTCTTCCTCCCTCTATCTCTCAGATGGGGAAGTGGGGCCTAGAGTGAGGGGAGGGACTCAGATAGCAGGCAAAGCCTGAGCAGGTTCTGGCTCGCTCTGGCTCCAAGACAAAGGCTTCACTCCTAGGGGCGTCACTGAGTTCCTCCTGGGAGCCCGGGAGCCCTAACTGAGCCTCAGTAGGTGCTCTGTGCTGCTCTCACTGCCACCCCCACTTCCATGCCCACTCTCACCTGCTTCCTGTCTCGGCCAGGTACTGAAATCGCCATTGTCCTGGATGGCTCAGGAAGTATTGATCGTGAAGACTTCCAGAGAGCCAAAGACTTCATCTCCAACATGATGAAGAATTTATTTGAGAAGTGCTTTGAGGTAGACTTCCCGATGGCTAGAGTAGCATGGTCTGTCATGTTCTGCTGCTGTAACGAACCACCTCAGGACAACCTTTTGTTTGCTCCCGGTTCTGTGAATCTACTATTTGGGCTGGGCTCAGCTGAGAGGTTCTTCTGCTAGACTTACCTGGAGTTATTCCTGCAGCTGTAGGCATCTGGCTGGTTGACTTGGACTGGACGGCTTAAGATGGCCCCCTGGTCTGGACTGTGTATTTCCAGAAGGCCAGACCTTCTCATGGCTGCAATATTCCAAGAAGGCAAGACCAACGCATGCAAGCATGCTTTAGATCTCTAATTGTGTCACATTTGCTGATGTCTCACCGGCTACTCCTACAGTCGGAGGGGGACTCCACGGTGACATGAATTTAGGGTGAAGCCCATGATTCACAGGGAGTCATTACTACCACACTTTCCCCGACCCCTATTTGCTTAAGGATTTCCCAAACTTTTTCCATTGCATTGCGGGTTAGTGGTGGGGAGGGAACCCAAGGGGCAGAGGTGACCTTGGGCATGGTGACTCTGCCAACCTCCTCCCCATCTTCATCTCTCCACTCCAGTGCAGATTTGCCCTGGTGCAGTATGGGTCTGTGATCCAGACTGAATTTGATCTTCTGGACAGCCAGGATATGACAGCCACCCTCAACAAAGTTCAGAACATCACTCAAGTGGGGAATGTTACCAAGACTGCCTCCGCCATGCAGCACGTCCTGTGAGTGTGAGGGCTGCAGGAGTTAATTGGGCACCTACTGGTGCCAACTCCTGACCCTGCCCAGAAGCTCCGTAGAGAGAGAGGATCAGGTTTCTCTTCCTTGGCTGACAGGGGTGTGAGGTCTCAGCCTTGGCTGATAGATGGCTCCCCAGGACAGTCCTCCACAAAGTCTTGGAAGACTCCTGGGAGCAGCAGTAGAGCCAAGCCTCCAGGGAGGGGCTCGGTGGCCAGGCAGCCTGGGTTCACCTCCCAGCTCACTTTGTGCCTGGGAGGACTTGGGCAAGCTGCCCAGCTCTCTGTTCTGCCCTTTCCTCCCTTGCAAAATGAGAAAAAAATAGCACGTTTCAGAGAATTTTGTGAGGGTTAAATGGTTAAATTTAATTATGAAATTTAAAAATATATGAGGGCCCTCCCTGGTGGCGCAGTGGGTTAAGCAACACACTGTGTAGCAAAACACAGCCACTGCAGCACGAGTTCGATCCCTGTCGCCAGCCAGAGAGGTGACCCACATGGAGCAGCAGACCTCTCCTGCCTTGCCAGCTGCTCCCCTCAGCAGTGTGTTTCAGTCAGTCTGCCTGTTTTGCTCCCCACTCTGTCTCATGGATCCTCTCACCCCCGGCACTTCTGGCCTGTACCCCAGTTCTTTTATGAATAAAAAAATAAATCTTTAAAAAAATATATGAGTATGTTCATATATAAATTAAAATATATATAGTGCTTACAACTGCTAGCACTTAAGTAAATATTGCCATTGCTAATACCAGTGTCATTTCTACATACACACACACACAGTTGTGTGTCCAGTATTTTGTACTGGGTGCAGGTGAGGGGAAAGAACACCCTGGCCCCCCTGTGTGCCAGAGGGGACACCACCACCCCTCTTTGGGCCTTGTTCCCTGGGAGGGCACCTTCACCCTCCGATTCTAACAGGTCAGTGAATGAGTTCTCCCTGGAGCTCAGTCGTCCCTCTGGAAAGTTCTCTGTTCATTTACTCTCCTCTCCTAGAGACAACATCTTCACACCGAGCCGTGGCTCTAAAAAGAAGGCATTTAAGGTCATAGTGGTGCTCACTGATGGAGACATTTTCATGGACCCCCTCAACCTCATAACTGTCATCAACTCCCCACAGATGGAAGGTGTTGAGCGATTTGCCATTGGGGTAAGAGCCCGGGCTGAGAGCACCGCCTGACCCGGAACAGTTCGGAGCGGGAAGGAACTGGGCTTCCGTTGTAGTCACAAACATTAGCCAGCTTCTCTCCCAGCCCCACTATAGCGCCCCTCCACCTCCCCACTGAGTCTTCCCACCCGGGGCTCAATTCCCAGTGTGGTCACAGCTCCTTCAAGGCCCAGCAGAGGTGGGGCGGACAGTGGACTCCCTGGGCACCCGCAAGAAACATCAGGGAAGGTTCCTGGAGGAGCAGGCGCTGACCTGTGCCCTGGAGGACAGACAGGCATAGCTACCCTGGGACACAGGGAGGTGGGAGGACAGGTGGGCTTGCCCTGGGGCACAGGGAGGCTGGAACACTGCAGGCAGAGGGAGCATATGAGCAGGCGTGAGAAGGCCCTGTGCTGCCCAGGTAAGCACCTGTAGATGGGTAAATCTGGGGACCAGAGAGTGTGTGTAGAATGGGAAACAGGGACTGGAGGGACCTGAAGACCAGGCAGAAGGGCTCTCTGCTTTCTCCCTGGGGCTGGAGAACCCCAGCCAATGTTGGCTCACTGACTCGGTGCCTCTGTACAGGTGGGGGCAGCATTTAACAGCAGTAAGGCTGCCCAGGAACTGAATCTGATCGCCTCAGACCCAGATGACACCCACGCCTTCAAGGTGGACAACTACAAGGTGCTGGATGAGATGCTGAGCAAACTGCAACAGAACATCCTTCGTATGGAAGGTGAGGGTCCCCGGATCTGGCCGCTCTGTGCAGCCTCTTGGCATTTGGCAGAAGGCCTGAGCCCTACCTCTGTCCTCCCTCCACGTGGCACTCTGGGCAACTACTGTTCCCGCTTTCAGCCTCAGCTCCTCCATCTCTACAGAGGCAACAGTAGCCCCCAGTGTTCCTTCTACCCCCAAATTCCATGAAGCCCTGATGGATGGAGCTCATGCTGGAGAACTAAGGGTGACAGGTGTGGTTCTGCTCCTGGGAGCTCACGTCACAGATGAGGAAAGGGAGGCCCAGAGTCAGGGCCTGAGCTAGCCACTCGCTGTAGTTGCTACGGCAGCATCCGGCATCTGTCCTCAGCCTGGCGCTTGTGCCATTGAGCCCAATCGGGCTCTGGGTGTGAGGCCACTGGCCCCTCCCCGGGCTGGTTTCTCCCCACACCTCCCCCACACATGTGTCTCATGGGCTTCTTGGCTTCCAGGCATGGTCGGAGATGCCCTCCACTATCAGCTGGCACAAATTGGCTTCAGCGCCCAGATCCTGAATGAGGTATGTGGCCTGATTCAGCACCAGGCAGGCTTGCTGGAGAGGAGGGACCCCAGCAATACCCAGGGACTCAGGCCCCTGGCTTCCAGGAAGGGCTCTGCCTGCCTGTGGTGGTGCCTGGGAAGGCGCTACGTTAGGATTAAGGGGGGGACATTTCTGCTTGCTCGCCTTCCTCTGGGCTTTTGAGACTGACCAGAACATGGCAGGAGGAGGTTTTGTTCTGGGAGTCAGGACTGACTAATAACAGGGACCCCGGCCCAGCAGGCTGCCCACGCTGTGTGCTTCTCTCCAGTGGTGGCAATGCTCCCTCAGTGGGGGGGAGGGTTGTGTGTGCGAGGGTGCGAGGACTGTGCCCTGGAGCCCCGGGATGCACTGTCGACACCTTTGCACACCACAGGTGGGCCTCTGTGCCAGGTGGGGAAGGATTGTTGTGCTTTTAAGACACTCAACCTCAGGCCTGGTCGGCTTCTGCTCCGCGGGTGGCCGGAGCTGGAGAAAGTGACCCATGTGCAGGGTTCCAGGCAGGCCCCAGCATTTGCCATCTTGCCGTCCTCCGGCACTTCTGGCAGGCAGGGGCCACTGAACACCCTTCTCTCCCTAGCAAGGCTGGTCGGTGTACCTGTGGTCGCAGTGGCTGGCCCCAGGTCCTCCGCTCAGCCTCCATCCTTCTCTGCAGAGGACGGTGCTGCTGGGTGCTGTGGGAGCCTTTGACTGGTCAGGTGGCGTGCTGCTCTACGACCTGCAGAACCAGCAGGGCCACTTCCTGAATCAGACTGAGGCAGAGGCCAAGGCTGCGCCTTACAGCTACCTGGGTGAGGGCAGGGCCCAGACTGGGCAGGGCGGGTGGTGGGGTAGGGGAGGGTGTGGGACTGTGCTACTCTGCAACGGACTTCCTGGGGGATGGGGAACATCTTGATGGACTGAGGCATGGAGGCTGGTTAGGAATTTCAAGGCTGAGAAATAGGGCCTCCCAGGTAAAAATAGGGTCTGCTCTATACCGGAAGAGTGGGGTGCTCCTGGGCAGCAGCCTGAGGAGGCAGAACTTGCCCTTGCTAATTGCGGGGTGATGTGTGTGAACTGAGTGTATTTTGAATGCAACCTTCTGTGTGGTAAAGTGTGCATATATCACATCTGTGCTGAGGCCTATGTGTGTGGCTGCCGACAATAGGGTGGGGAGTGGTACTCACTGATGCTGATTTTGAAAAGAAAGATGGAGGGGCCTCCCCAGTGGTGCAGTGGGTTAAGCAACCACTATGAAGCAAACTGCAGCCACTGCAGCACGAGTTCGATCCCTGCCACCAGCCAGGGAGGGGACCCACATGGCGCCGCAGACCTCTCCTGCCTCGCCCGCTGCTGCCCTCAGCAGTGTGTTTCAGTGGATCTGTCTGTTCTGTTCCCCACTCTGTCTCTGGTGAATCCTCTCACCACCACCCCCAGCCCTCTGGCCTATAACCCAGTTCTTGCATGTATAAATAAACACTTTAAAATTTTTTTTGAAAGAAAAAGGAAAAGAAAGAGGGAGTCTCTCCTAGCTTGGCCCTGCCAGGCCACTTTGAAGCCCGGCTGGGCAGCTGGGCCAGAGGAGTGGCCTAGCAGAGCCCCCACTCCCCAGGCTATGCGGTGGCGGTGCTGCACAGGGCCTGCAGGGTCTCCTGCATGGCGGGGGCTCCTCGGCACAGGCAGCGCGGGGCTGTGTTTGAGCTGCAGAAGGAGGGCCAGGAGGCCAACTTCATGCCAGTGCTGGAAGGAGAGCAGGTACCTGCAGGGGAAGGAAGCCCTAGCCTGCATTATTACAACTGAGGGATTTGGGGGTCCCCAGAGGAAAAGCATGGCTCCGGGGCACACTGGAGTGGGAACTAGCCTGGGCAGAGCGGTGGAGCCCGTCTGCGGCTTGGTGGCCAGCTGCCTTCCCTCCCTGTGGGGAATGGGGTGCCCACCCAGTCTCCTGAGTTCTCTGGGTACAGGTGGACCTGGGAGGCCCAAATCTGGCATCCAGGAGCAGGGGCCATGAAGGGTGGGGGCGGGGGCTCCCCAGCACCGCCTGTGAGCTGCCTTCCTCCTGGGCTGTAGATGGGGTCCTATTTTGGCTCTGAGCTGTGCCCTGTGGACATCGACATGGATGGGACCACGGACTTCTTGCTGGTAGCGGCTCCCTTTTACCACATCCACGGAGAGGAAGGCAGAGTCTATGTGTATCGTCTGAATGAGGTGGGACCATCTCCATCTTTGCCAGCTCGTTGGGGCGGAGGCTCCATCCTGCCCTGGGGGTGCTGGGTCGTGGTGCAGGGGGCGGCTGTCCTCTCCCTCCCCACCCACCTTCTCATCGTCCTCACCCGTCCTCTTTGGCGATGATAACTCTCCACAGCGCTGCACAACCCAGAAAGCACATGCTGTCTACGACCTGCCGTGTCTCCTGCCGTAACAGGGAGGTCGCCCAGTTGACAGATTTTCACAGATCCATTTACCAGTGAGGAAGCTGAGGCTCAGTAGCATTGAGACTTGCTCAAGTTTCCCTCAGAAATGCATGGGAGAGCTCAGCTAGAATGCAGGTCTCCTGGCCGCCTGCCCAGTAACTGTGGGAGCAGAGGGAGGCAGGTTTGGGGTCCTGAACTACAAGGCGGGAGACTCCAGCTTTACCACGAGCTCACGGCGTGGCCTTGGGCTGGTCCCTTGCCTTTGCCAAGACTCGGACGCCCTGCTGGAGAGTCAGAACCAACAAGTCCAGCGAACAGACCTCCTGGACGGCAACGGGGCAGGTACGCGGCTCCCCTGTCTCAAGAGCTGATCTGTTCATTTGCTTTGCAGGATGCTTCCTTCTCCTTGGCACACATGCTGAGCGGGTCCCCCGGGTTTGCCAGCGCCCGATTTGGCTTTGCCATGGCGACAGTGGGGGATGTCAATCAGGATAAGTTCACAGATGTGGCCATCGGGGCCCCCCTGGAGGGCTCTGGGGAAGATGACGGCACCAGCTTCGGCACTGTGTACATCTACAATGGACGCCAGAGTGGCCTCAACCCCTGCCCCTCGCAGGTGACCTGTAGGGCTCTCTCCTGCCTCTATCCTGGGGCTCTGACTCCCACGCTTAATGACCTGAGCCCCAGTCCTAAATGCTGGGGAGGGGTTGGGAGTGCCCAAGGAAGGAGAGAAGCCACTCAGGCTATCGGAGGTTCCAGGCCAGAGCCTCACCTGACCCTTTTGGTGGAGGGAGAGGTTGTCGCAATATCCCTGGCCTACACTGACCAATGTCCCCCTTCACTGGCATTCCTCACTGAGGCCCGTCCTTCCTCTCTGCCCCTTCTCTGGCTCCTGACTTCCACTCCCAACCCCTCCATGCCCGACCTGTCCTGCCCCAGCTGCAGTGCCAAGAGCTTCACAGGCACATTCACCTGCCTACAGCTACAGGTGCAGCCCCGTATCTAGCTGCCTCCTGAGCAGCTCGCCTCGATGGCCCCACCTGGATGGCCCTCACACTCCCTCTCTGATAGAAAGCACCCTCTTCCTCCCAGACCTGCTGCTCCCCTGGGCCCCACCCCTTCACTCACAGCAGAAACCTGCAGTAGCCCCCCGACACCTGGGCCTGGCACAACCTTCCAGGCTTCTTGTCCTGACCATTCCATCAGTAGCTCTCTCCCAAGCCAGAGCCTCTCCTCCATCCCCACCACCCCTGCCCAAGCCCCCCCCCCCACCCCCGTGGCCCCTTCCCAGGATTCCCACCCTGCCTCAGCTCCCACCTCCTCCCATCTTCCACTCAGCGTCTTCAGTAGTGTCTTTAGAGTGTAATTCTGATCAGACACTCCTGCCCACTGCACCCAGCCCCACATCAGTCCTCCTTGCTCCTCAGCCCCCTTCTGGCCCCCAGCATTGGCCCCTGGCCTCCCCTCACCCGAGTTCTCCTCCCCCCACCCCGCTTCCCTCACTCTCACCTACCAGGCCTACATGGCTTCCCCTGCGGGTTCCGTTCAACACCACTCCCTAGGAGACCCTGCTCTTCTCTTCTGAGGTGGCCCTAGACAGAAGCCTCCTTAGGGGTGGGGGCCATGGCTGAGCTGTTGACTTGAACAAAACTGAAAGGACTCCCTTTTCTTCTCTGGTGTCTTGTGTCTCTCCCGCACAGAGGATCAGAGCCTCGCAGGTGGCCCAAGGGCTCCATCATTTCCGTGTGTCCCTGGACTCAGGGCTCCATCACTTCGGTGTGTCGCTGGACGGAGGCTTGGACGTCACCGGCGACGGCCTTGCTGACATCACTGTGGGCGCGCTGGGCCAGGCGGTTGTGCTCCGGTAGGGGTCTGCGCTGCCCCCTGGCCTGCCGGCCACCCAGTGGCCGTATCCTCAGTGACCCCACCACAGCCCCAGGCACTGGCAGGGGAGTAAATGCCCATTTGGGTTTGACCTCAGCTTTCACTTACCGGTGTGCCCTCGGACAGTTAATAACCTGGTTTTCTCATCCATCTGTGGGAGTGATAGTAGCACCTCCCTAAGAGAAATCTCATTCAGCACAGTGCTGTGGTGCCTCTTATGCTTATGCATTTCAGAGCTTCTATGCTCAGCCCCAAGTGAATTTTCAAGTCCACGGCTATAAATAAGCTGACGGAGCACCTGTCTTCTCCACCGAAGTGCACACCTGGCTGTTGACGCGGCACTCCTCTTCGCAGTTGCTCACAAGCACCGCAAAGTTAACATGTCTAAAAACGGGCCTCTTACCACTCACCCCTGATTCCCTTCAACTTGTCATTCCCCAGCTTCCCAGCTCAGCAAGTAGTGACATTTGTTAGGGAAAAAACACAGGTGTCATCCTTGTTTCTTCTTTCTTCTTCCTTTGCCACCCCATCAACAAGTTTTTGTTGCCTCTACCTCCAAAATGTGTGGGGGCCCCTGTGACCTCTGGCCTGGGCGGCTGTGTGGCCTTCATCCCTGCGGCCATACCCATTCGCCACACAGGGCCCTGTGTGCCCCCTCCTTCCGCTGCCTGCACCCCTCCACAGGTTTGCCCACTTAAAGGAAACTCAAACTCCTCCTCGTGGCCTACCCTCTCCATGGCCTGGCCCTCCCCACTTCCTCTATTCTCATCTCTTGTTACAACCCTCCCTCTCTCTCACGAATTGTGTTCCCATCTTGCTGACCTTAGTGTTCCTCGAGCAAACCTAGCTCCTTCCTACCACCGCCCATCTGGACCGCCTGTGCCTTCTTCCTGGAATGCAGCTCGCCCAGATCTTCCTATAACTGACTCCTTCTTGTTAAAGGATCTCAACGTAAATGCCTCCTTATCCGTGAGGTTGCCCTAAGGAACCCCCCGGTCCTTGTTCCCTTATATCAATTTATTTTTATCACAGGATTACCGTACATAGTATTTTCCTGTTTCTTCTGGCTTATTGTCTGTTTTCCCAATAGGGCAAGGACGCATCTCTTTTCCCTCTGTGTCCTGAGGACCCAGAATAGCACTTGCCCTTTGAGAGATGTTCAATAAATATTCGTTGAATGAATGAATCCATCAAGCACTGACCCAGCGTCCTCCGGCCACTCTTGTGGTCCTTCTTGCTGTCTTGTTTAGCTCGAGACCCGTGGTGCTCCTGAGGCCGTCCGTGAACTTCACCCCCGAGGCACTGCCCATCGGCTTCAGCGGCAGTGTGGGTGTGAGTCTGTGCTTTGAAGTCGGCTCTGCCACCACAGCCGCCGAGTCAGGTAACGGTCAGCCTAACAGACCCCCGCCCCGTGTTGTGGTTGTTCCTTGTTGGCTTCAGTAGGGGCAGGAAAAGAGAGCTGGGGGCCGGGAGTGTCGGGGGGCCTCATGCCTCAAGTCCTGTCAGAGTTGGATCCTTTGGCATCAGGCTCTGTTTCGTGTGAACCACCCCAGAAGACGGTGATCTGCTGTGACGTCCATACCTAAGAGGGCTCATCTGACTCTGTTGGGGAGTGGGGCATCGGATCTGTCCCTCAGGGTTGAAGGGTTGAGTTTCTGAAAGAAGACTCTGAAAAAGGCAGCCATTTCTCCACCTCCATCTACTGTGCCACTATGTGCATGTGGGGGGCTCCTGAGAGGTGCCCTTCCTCCCCCTCTCTGATTTTCATCTTCTTCTCTTCCCTCTGTTACAGGACAGAGTGAGGGACATCCCAGACCCCCAAACCTGAATGCTCTAAATGACCTCTGCCATCCAGCTCATCAAGACAAAATACTCTAAGGCCGTAAAATAGAAAGGAACTTTATACAATTAGGCTGCAATAGAGAGAAAATTAGTGTGCTGTAAAGAGAAAGAAAAGTAATTAAAATAGTTTCCCTAAGAAATGCCCAAAGTTCGCACTACGAATGAAGCAGACTGCAGCCACTGCAGCACGAGTTCGATCCCTGCTGCCGGCCAGGGAGGGGACCCACATGGCACAGCAGACCTCTCCTGCTGTGCGCGCTGCTGCCCTCAGCAGTGTGTTTCAGTCAGTCAGCCTGTTCTGCTCCCCACTCTGTCTCGTGGATCCTCTCACCGCCCTGTTCTCTGGCCTGCACCCCAGCTCTTGTGTATATAAATAAATAAATATTAAAAAAAAAGAAACGCTCAAGGTTACCCATCCCCTCGTGGGTAAATGTCCAGCCAAACAGGGTTGGCCCAAAGCAGGGCCACTGAAACCTGAAAACTTGCCTCAGGTCTAAGTTACCTTTGGCGGGGACCCATAGGAAAGGGGCAGAAGAGGCCACGCAAGTCTGGAAGGAAACGAGCAAAATCAAAATCCAAGTCAAGATTAAGCCTGCTACTGTCAGCCTCCCCATGGTCTCTCACCCACATCTGTTTCAAATGTCTCCTTCCATGTTCCCCAAGTCACTGGTGCAGGCCCCAGGCCGAGAACAAGTGAAGTTTCTTCATGTCTCTCTGCAACATGTGCCTCTGCTTCTTCGTCCTCCGTCTCTCTGTTTCTCCTTCTGCTGCTGCTTCTCTCAGTTTTTTCTAGCTTCACCTCCCTGCCCACCCTTCCTTGATCAGGCATCTGTGGATGCCACATTGTCACAGCTGTCCTCTGTGCCTCCCTGACCCCAGAGGGATTGGGTAGTCTGCAGAGGCCTGGTCTCTCCTCCTGGCCTGTTGCCTGCCGCTGGAGATGTGTTTCCATAAGGTGGAGGATGGGTGTGGTTTCCACAGCCCAGGTTTTCACTGCTAATCAAGAGTTCCCTTCCAGAATAATCCCTCAGAAATGGCTCCCAAATTTAATCTCATTAACAGTCCTGGCATGCCTCTCTCTCTCTCTGCTCCCACAGATCAGAAAGCACTCTCCCAGGTGGTTGGCCTTTCCACATTAATCAAATCTGAAGGTAGAAAATGACAGGCCTGTCAGTTCCAGGGGTGGGCTGAAAGCTCAGGCCTAGAGCCTACCTAGCAGCCCCGAGCAGCTGTGTGACGCTGGGCAGGTGTCTGACCTTTCACTCTCTGCTTCCAGCTCTATGATCCTCTCTCCAGCCCTTCTATTCTTCTCTTTCCTCCTCCAAACTTCTTTTCTGAGCCCTCCTTTCTCTTAGGGAAGAGTGAGTCAGCCCTGGGGAGTATGCTGCTCCAGGTTTGGGGGTGGGCTACTAAAGGGTCCTAGCTAAGTGCTAGGACACCCTGAGAAAAGTGCCTTTGAGAAGACCAACTCGGGAGTCCAGCATCAGAGACTAATAAGGAGCCTCAGGCAGGTGGGGGGCCTTTCTGTCTGAGGGTTTCCCATCCCAGCCTCATGGGGAAGGTCTGTTCTCCATCTCCAGCTCTCAGAGGGACATCTCTGAACGTCACCTTGGACGTGGATGTGGCAAAGGACAGGAAGAGGTGGCAGTGTTCAGACAAGGGAGCCTGTCAGAGACACCTTGGGAACTGGAGCAGTGAACTCCATTTCTGTCAGTTTTTCCAGCTCATTCCCACAGAGGCAGAGGTAAGTGGAGGAGTTAGAAGAGTCAGAGGGTCTGTGTTGTTGAAAGAAGATTTGAGGGGCATGCAAGGAAGTCTACATACCTGTGCATACTAATGAGGCAATTAAAATAATCATGATGCATCAAGAGCCACATAATGGCATGGGAGATGGAGTTAATTATACCAGAAACCCAAACTAAAGAGACCTACTTAAATGGAACACTCTGTGCTCCCTGGAAGCTGGGCATAAAGAAAACTTGATGATGGTGGGACTTCAGGCCTTTATGTTAATCAACAGAAAAAGTGAATGAGAGAAAGTAGAAAGAGCAAGACAAAACTTATCACTGACAAAGATTTACTCCAACCTTTTCATCTGATGAACCCAGAGCCCACCTAAGATGGGGAACCAGGTCCCTCACTCTGAGGTGAGCTAGTTACCATATTGTGGGGATACTCAAGCAGTGAGGAGAAACTGAAGCCTCCTGTGAACACTGACTTGCCTGGTCTCTGAGGGAGCTGCTTTGCCAACGAGCTTCCACATGGCCGCAGCCTGACTGGCACTTGACTTCAATCTCATGAGACCCTGGGTCAGAACTACCTAGCTCTTGGGGCCTCCCTGGTGAAGCAGGAGTTAAAGTCTCAGTGCTATCAAGCTATTGCCAGCCAGTGTGGCCTGAGTTCAATCCCAGGCCAGGGTGGTGACCCACATGGCGCAGCAGACCTCTCCTGTCCCACCCACTGCTCCCCTCAGCAGTGTGTTTCAGTCAGTCTGCCTGTTCTGCTCCCCGCTCTGTCTCTGATGAGTCATGTTACTTATCCCCGCACCTCTGACCTAAACACCAGTTCTTTGTATGCATAAATAAATAAAAATAAATCTTAAAAATAAAGAACTACTCAGCTTCCAAATTCATGACCCACTGCATCTGTGACATAGTCAGTGGTTTGGATAATTAATTATCTGTGCTAAATAATTAACCTATGTCAAAAAAAATTTCATCCTGACAAAGGTACCTAGAGACATGAAAATGTATGTTTGCTGGTACTCAGGGCCCGACAGGACCTAGCGCTTTTGGACACGATAACCAGACTCCTTTTGTGACTAGGATGGGAACCAGAAGGAGTCATGAGGCCTGAGGCTACAGCACATCAAGGAGATTCTTCCAATGCTCTCACAGCTTGGTTGGAGGGAGTTCTCCTTTGGCTTAGCTTATTTGAAAGATAGTTAGGGCTTCTGGCCCACCACTTTCATGGTTTAGTTCTTGTGACTCCATCAACATTAAAAGTGCTCTCCTTCCCCCGTGGCTGTCAGCTCTGCGAGGAGGACTGCTTCTCCAACATCAGCGTCAAGGTCAGCTACCAACTGCACGCTCCCGAGGACCCGGGGGACCTTCCGCAGCCCGTCCTGGACTTCTACACGGAACCCTTTGCCCTCTTCCAGGTGACTCTGCCCACAGCTAGGACCAGTCTCTCCCTCAGATGCAAAGAATGTTAGAGTTGGGAGGGCTTCAGAGCACTGGGCACTTCATGACACAAATGGGGAAACTGAGTTCCTGACCTGGCATTCATTTGTCCAGGCTTCACTGGCCAGTCCACAGGTCTCTAAACCACCCCAACACTAGTCCTTTACATTCACAACATGTGCCTGCTGCACATTTTGTTTTTAAAGATTTATTTATTATGCATACAAGCACTGGGGTACAGGCCAGAGGTGTGGGGGGCGGTGAGAGGATCCACCAGAGACAGAACAGCAAGCAGAACAGGCAGACTGACTGAAACACACTGCTGAGGGAGCGGCGGGTGAGACTGAGAGGTCTGCTGCGCCATGTGGGTTCCCTCCCTGCCAGAGGCAGGGATCGAACTCATGCTATGTGGTTGTGGTTGGCCTCACAGTGCGTTGCTTAACCCACTGTGCCACCAGGGAGGCCCCGCCTGCTGCACATTTAATGAAGCCTACAAATATGTGGCTGACTTGATGAGGCTCTCTGATGAAGTTGGCCCAGTCCTGCGTGGGAACTGGGCCGAGTCAAGCTGCCTGTGCTGAGAGAGGGTGCCCTTTGGTGCCCTGCCTTCCAGGGCCTTCAGGCTGAGTATCTGGCCCACCAAGCCTGTACCCTAACAGGCAGGGAATGCCACAGGAACCTCTCTCATAGCTCAGGGAAAGCAGAGGGAGAAAACAAATGGCCACATTTCCCATTTCTATGACCTTAAAGGTGTTTTTGTTCCCACCCAGGCCCTGGCCTCTGGGGTATTCTGTCAGTCTTCATTTAAAGAAAGGTCAAAGAAGTGACAACTTGAGCTTTAAAAAGTAATTATAATTACAGTCAGCTGGAAGGAACTGAGACTCCAAAAAAAAAAAAAAACACCAAAATTAGTTCCTGTTGGCATGGAAAGCTTCAGGCAACAGAAGTAATTTTTCCAAGTAATCATAGGACACTCAGGACTGTCCGGTACTTTTACTAAATTTCACTAGATTAGTTAAGTTATGTAAGTCTTTAGCTCCAGCTTTGGCCACTATCAGTATACGTAGAAATGAGGGCAATGCGACGTGTGTTTCCACGCTCACCTGCCCAGGTAGGGCAAGAACCAGTTTCCTTGTGTGTGACAGGAGATTTTACTCTAAATTTATAATAGCATATTTATTTTGTAAAGAATTTAAATAATTTTGCTGTGACAAATTAGATGGTTCACAGAAGTTTGGAAGAATTAAAGTAATGATAGCTTGTCTGTACGTAGCTTTTCACTAATTATATATATTCTGGTTTTTAAATAAGCACCACAAGTTAGGGTGGTTTCTCCCTTTTTCACTGGGCTTCCGTGAAAGAGCAGCTGAGCTAATGACCCACCCTTATATTCTATTTTCACGTTGGTATATTTGACTTACTAAAAAATTATAGAAATAGTCCAAAGAACTGGGCACTCGTTCTCCAGATTCCCCAAATGCTAATTTGATCACATTTGCTTTATTATTCTCTCTCATATATATCTCATTTTTAGTATACATACTCTATATCATATTACATGCTTTTATATTTTTGAAACATCTGGGAGTAAATTACAGATACATTACCCCTCGGTACTTTAGTATATATTTCCTAAAAACACAAAGACATTCTCTTGTACGACCATATTGATAAAATAGGTGAGGAGCATGTTTTGGTTTTGGGTAGAGATAGAAATCTCTAGAGCTTGAGTTCTAGCTGGGAACTTAGGGTGGTTTATCCCTCTATCACTGGGGTTTCGTGAAAGAAAGCAGCTTACTTGGCCATATAAAAACAAAACTAGAAATATCTTCCCTAAACTTTTGACCCAGTCAGCATTCTTAGCTCTCATTTCTGCAAACTGCACCTTCCTTCTCCACGAAGTAGGTTTTCTTTCTAGTTCTGGGCTCCCACTTGAGATCCAGGTCATGGTAACAGTCTGCAAAAAGTTGCTGAGGAAATCACTGGCTGCCGGGGTGGTGGGAGATTCACCCCACTCAACGGAGAGACTCCCCAGTTAAGGAGCTGGCTGTTTCTTCCATAATAAAAGTAGACCCAATTCCTTTAGAAAATTTCTAAATTTTGGGCCCTATGTGACTATCTGAATTAGTTTGTTAGAAAAAGCAAATTGAAAAAAAAAAGGGGGGGGGGAATTAGTGTGTTAGTAGTGGGCAAGATTGTAAGGGGACTATTTAGCTCCCCAAAAAGCCCAGCCATGGGGATAGAGGACCCTGCCCGACTGGACCTTGACAAAATTGGTTGGGCATCCCTCCTTGGTGTTCCTGCTGCACTTGCCTCTCTTGACTGGGCTAAGGAAGCTTTCCTTCACATAGGCTTTCCTCTCAAAATGTTCCAGGTTGTAAATATTGCTGCTTAATTTACATGCTATGAAAACTTGGTGTTTCCACCTTTCCACGAAGGCCACCGCGTGTTTTCACCTTGGCCAGAGGCCTCACCTGTGGTGTGCCTGCATCGTAGGACCAGGTGCACCTGCATCGTAGGATAAGTCGTAGGACCAGGCACACCCCTCACCTCCCCCTGCTGTCTTCACAGCACAGATCAAGGACTGTCACCAGCCCAGCTCTCTTGGCCATGGGCATACAGCCTCCGCCTGACGTCTTCCAGCAACTTGTGGCTGCTCTTCTCAGCGTCAGCAGGAAGGGACAGGCGTGTTCTTAGGGGAGAGCGTGGAGCAGGGCTGGTGGGGGTGGACCATCGGGCTGATCCTGCCCCTTTCTGTCTGGTTGCAGCTGCCCTACGAGAAGGACTGTGAGAATAAGCTCTTCTGCAACGCTGATTTACGCTTGAACTCCACCATCTCTCAGTGAGTGGACCCATTAATGTTTCTGCCATTGCCCCCGCTTCCCCGCCACAATTGACTGCTCACTTCCTCCCTCTTGCCCTAATGACCCACAAAGAGTTTTTGGTTTACCGTCTCATTACAGAACAGACTCAGCAGTTGGGGGCCTGTTGGGGTCACAGTGGTCATTTGGAGACCTGAACCCAGGTCCCTCAATATCCCCAACGATGTTATTTTCATAACCTGGGGTCTCACACTCCTAGAACTACCTCAGGCGGGAGTGATCTTTTCCTTGGCTCACTTCCTAGTCATATTATTTAATGAATTCATTAACTATTTCTGGAGTATCCACTCTGTGCCAAGCAATCCAGTGAATCACACAAACAAAAATCCCTGCCCGGGTGCTTTTAGCGGGAGAAGATAATAAAGTCCTGTCAGTGAGGATGTACTGTGAAGAAACATGAGGCAGGGATGGTGGGAGGGAGTACAGTTTTAAGCTGAGCGGTCAGGGACAGGTTTTCTGAGAAGGTGACACTTTGGTACATGCAGGAGGTGGTGGAGGAATGAACTGTCTGGGTTTTTTTTTTTAAGACTTATTATTTATGCATACAAGAGCTGGGATACAGGCCAGAGGTGAGGGGGTGAGAGGATTCACCAGAGACAGAGTGGGGCACAGAACAGGAAGATCGACTGACACACACTGCTGAGGGGAGCAGCTGGTGAGGCAGGAGAGGTCTGCTGCGCCTTGTGGGTCACGCCCTGACTGATGCAGTGGCTGTGGATGCTTCACAGTGTGTTGCTTAACCCGCTGAGCCACCAGGGAGGCCCCATGTGGGTTTCTGAAGGAAGCCTGAGATGGAGCCTGCCTGGCTGGTGGGGAAGGTAGCCTGGACACTGGTGTGGTTACAGTAGAGGTGGGGAGAGGGGACGTAAGCGGGGAAGGGGCCAGAGCAGTCGGCCCTCCCTCCATCCAGGCTTTTACTGTGAGCTGGAAAGCCAGAGCAATGACATGCTCTTGCACTTGGACAAGATCATGCTTCTGTGTCATGAACGGACTGTAGGAACGAAAGCACAGCAAGGCGATAGGAAGGAGTTATTAGGCGAGTGGTGGTGGTGATCTAGGTCAGGAATTGAAGTTGGTTCTACTTGGAACTTATATTCCACCAGATTTGATAACAGGTTGGATGTGAGGAGTGAGAGGAAGAGAGGGGTTTAAGAAGTTGTGCAGGAATAAATGCCCCAAAACATGAGTGGATCGGGAAGCTGTGGTACATATCCACAATGGAATACTACTCAGCAATAAAAAATGAAAAACTAGACGCATTTATAGGAACATGGATGGAACTGGAAGGGATTATGCTCAGCGAATTAAGTCAGAAGGTAAAAGAAAAATACCAGATGGTTCCTCCCCTAGGAGGAATATAAGGGAACCAAATAAGGATCACAGAAAGGAATAAGAACAATAATAATAATAATAATAACAACAAGAAAGAAACAAAAACCAAAAATGAAAAGACAAAGACAAACTGGGGACACTTGGTGGAGAGGGAAGAGGAGAAGGGTGGAGGGCAGACGCGAGCACGGGGGACTGAGGTGATGGTGCACTGGTGTTACGGTGATGGGGAATACATGGGGATTACAACTGATGTCAAATATATGTAAATTTTAAAAAATTATATTAAAAAAAATTTAAAAAGTTGTTCAGGAAAGCACAGGGCCAGTTCACTGTTGATTCAAACAAGTGGAATAAAGGAGTCCGGAGGCCTCGGTGGATTCTTCAGGCTGTAATGCTCTCAGGGAACCAGGCACCCAGGCAGCGAGGCTGGCATGCAAGGAGGCAGGCACGGGCCAGGCCAGGGGCTGGGAGCAGGCAATGGAACCTCCCAGCCTCCCATGAATCTTTACTCTCTCTGGGCTCTCCCTGGTGTTCTCTCATTTCTTCTGTAGTCACTTGTCTTCTGCCAACTTCTTGTGAAATGGGCACAGCTGGCCCTCCACCACCCCCTAGTGTACGCAGCAGTCTCAGTTTGAAGGTATACTGAGCTTAATTCTTAGTGCCCTGGTCTCAGTGGTTTCTGACCTTTTTGTTTAGACCTAGCTGTAAAGAAAACTGAATGAAAACTGCAGCCCCTTCTCTCTGGACAATCACACCCACCTGTATAAGTGTTTGCATCCAGGGTCCTCTGAAATTGTTCCTAATCTCCCTCCACCAACTCCCATTAAGAATATGCCAGTTGGGCCTCCCTGGTGGCACAGCGGGTTGAGCACCACACTGTGAAGCATCCACTGCACAGCAGTGCGAGTTCGATCCCTGGCCAGGGAGGGGACCCACAGGGCACTGCAGACCTCTCCTGCCTGGCCTGCTGCTCCCCTCAGCAGTGTATTTCAGTTCATCTGCCTGCTCTGCTCCCTGCTCTGCTTCTGGTGAATCCTCTCACCTCCCGTGACTCTGGCTTGTACCCCAGCTCATGTATGCATAAAAATCTTAGAAAAAAAAAAAAAAGAATATGCCAGTGACCTGGATCTCTTCCTTGGGCTCTGAATAGTATACCCAGCCACCCTTCAGCCCTGGCCTCTAGACTCAGGTGTGCACACTTACGCACGCACATACCCATCATGTTCCAGGTGTCCACACTCCCAAGCACCTTCTGCATTAGCACAACCAGGGCCGCAGATGATAGCCACAGAGGCTAGAGGTGCAAAAAGCCTGACTAATTCAATAAAGCTTTCAAAGTTTTAGCCCGAGCCTCTAAGACTGTGCTATTGAATACTGTGGGTACTAGTGGCGTCTGCCTCTTGAATGTAAAGTAGCTGAAGTGAACATCTTAGTTCCCCAGTTGCACTATATGACTTCAAGTGCTGACGATGCACGTGTGGCTAGTGACACGTGTGGCTAGCACAGACCACTTCTGTTACCTTAAGAGTTTGCCAACCACACTGAATTCTAGAATGACGGAGGTGCCAAAACTGAGCTGGGGAAGCATTTGGAACAATGGGGAGGAAAAGACTATGAGTTTGGTTTGGACATGTGATGGCCTTAAATGCCCTCCCCCACAGTCAGTGTCGTGTACAACCCGGTGCTGCTGGCGAGTGGCCCAGCACCGGCACCTGTGGGCAAGTTGCTCTCCAGGTCCTGGGAAGCGTCTTGTAGACACTTGCAGGACTTGTGTTTCAACTGTGGACGGCTTAGCGCTGCCCGTCTCAATCACTGAGGATCTGATTCAAGACCTTTTAAGTGCTTTGGAATCCAGCCTAACAAGCAGACACAGCTGCTTCCAGCAGGAAATTAATTATAGCCAAGAACTGCCCTCCCAGCCAACTTCTTGTGAAATGGGCACAGCTGGCCCTCCACCACCCCCTAGTGTACGCAGCAGTCTCAGTTTGAAGGTATACTGAGCTTAATTCTTAGTGCCCTGGTCTCAGTGGTTTCTGACCTTTTTGTTTAGACCTAGCTGTAAAGAAAACTGAATGAAAACTGCAGCCCCTTCTCTCTGGACAATCACACCCACCTGTATAAGTGTTTGCATCCAGGGTCCTCTGAACTTGCTCCTAACCCCTCTCTACCAGCCCTGGTTGAGAATATGCCAGTGACCTGCATCTCTTCCTTGGGCTCTGAATAGTGTACCCAGCTGACCTTTCACCCTCTCTACTCGCTGTGGTCCAGGCCCCTCGCCCCACACCCCAAACTGAGCTCATCGTCTCATTCACCCTCTCGTTTTGGCTCCACTCTCTTTTTGGCCTGCTGGCAAGTACGGCCTGACTATCTCTGGTTTCTGTTCCTTCTCTCCAGCCCCACGACCACTGTCTTTCTTATCTCTCAGGTGGATTCCACAGCAGGCTGTGTCTCTGCCTTCTCTCCCTGCAGTCCTTCTATCCTCTTCTCAGCCGTGAGAACGACAAAATGACAACGTGCATAGTATTACTTACCAGAGCCGCACATTTCATCTTTGACCATTTCAGTTGGTTGGGAAGTGTCCTTTGTAATTTTTTCCTGTCGGTCTCAGTCACTCCGAGTGGTTCTGTGCTGTGGGTGCTATGGTACCTCAGCGCACTGTGGAAGACGGGCCCGAGTGATATTGTGGGCAGGAAAGCGGGGGCCAGGGAAGGGGCAGGGACAGTGTCCCGTGCACAGCTGAGCTGCAGTGGTAAGGAGGGCATCTGGCACAGAGAAGGCACTCCACAGATCCACACAAAATAGATGGATTTGGGTAACAAAGCACCTTGCCTAGGGCCACAGTGAATGGGTGGTAAAAAGAGGAATTAAATCTAATTCTCCCAACTCCCTTTTGAAACCACTAGAACTCAAATTAGTTAGCTTCTCTTGGCTCCCGGTTGCTTCTCCAGGAAATGGAGAGTAAATATTCTATTCTATAGAGTTATCATGAGGGTTAACTGAGTAGGAGAAGCACTTAGCACAAACCCCGGCACACAGTAAGCACTAAATAAATTGTTGCCGTTATTATCAACTCCCACAGCAGCTGAGGTGAGTGTGGCAGTGGGGGTATTAGTTGAGGGAAGACAATCTAGGCAAGATGCGTGACTCATATAGTTGTCTAAGAATGTGCTACTGAATTGCATTGTGGTTTTTACAGATTAAATGAACCAGTAACGTGTCCATTTGCCTTTCTGTGCAGACAGGACTTGGTGGTGGGATTCACAAAGGAGCTGGTCATGAACATCGACGTTGAGAACTCCGGGGAAGATTCCTACATGACAACCATGACTTTAAACTACCCCAGAAACTTACAGTTTAAAAGCATACAAAAGGTAACCACGATGGCAGTGTGGAAAGCATGCCACCCCTGGCTTTCTCTCCTCTCTCACCTGCTTCTTTGAGACTTCCTCCCCGTAGGCCCCCTGCCTCCAGTGCCACGCTTGTCCATCTAACCAATGACCACTAGCTAGATGAATCCCCAACAGTCCAACTACATGTCGTGGGCCCAGCCACGCCACTCTCTGCCTTGACAACTTTCAATGGGGCCATTTCCCTGCAGAATTGCCTCCTCCCTGCCTGCAGTCTTTCTCAACTAAGATTCCAAGAGACAGATCATCTCTAATAAATTAGCTTGGACTGGGACAATAAAAATCAGCCCTACTATTTATCAGCTGGGATCACAGACACAAAACCAGTTAGTTGCAAGTTACTGTGAATCAGTGTTTCTCTCAAGGACCCCCGCCCCTGTAAGGTATGGAAACACAGATTTTGTTCTGTAAAATCACAGGCTATCAGAGACTTCGCTGCTTGAAGTTTAATCTGTATTTATGAAACCCTCTCACTCTTGCCAGAGTGTGAGTCACTTGAAGTGAAGCTGCCTCAATTCCCTCTGAAGCACAGGGCTTCAGTGGGAGGGTTCTGGACATAGCTTCCACCTCTGTCCTAACAGTTTCCAAGGAATGGGCCCTGGTTGCTTTGAGCCTCTCAAAACACTGCTTCATTTCCATTTCGCTGGACTCCACCCTTCCCCAGAATGCTAGGAACTCTCCCTTTGTTTGGTAAGATACACTACAGTGTGGTTTTCCTCATTGCAAAAGAGTTAATAAACCCACTTTTGTCAAGCTACAGGTTTGTCCCTGGTGGTCTTAGGTGATCTGGGCTAGGACAGCATCCATTATATGAAAAGCATGAGATGATCCCCTAAGCATCTCCACTAGAATGAGTGAGGTGCCATCCTTGGAAAGATGAAAACAACAGTAACTCAGATCGGTTTTTTGGGGGATGAGGGAGGGCGGCTGAGAAGGGCTGTAGGCAGTGATGGTTTCTGCCCCCCATCGTGGGTGCTACATTTGCATGGACCCAAGTGCAGGCCCAGTCTCCTTCTCAGAAAGACTTTACAGACTCATCTCTTCCTCTAAAGCGCCTTGCTGCACTGCCTTCACAGAGCCACTTTTCAGGCCTGGATTTCAATCTCTCACCCACCTCCAATGGTCCCTCCTGCCCGGCTCGGCTCAGCTGGATGGAGTCTGAGGAGTGTCCCAGTTCATCTGGCGTGTGAAAAAAAATCAGTGAATATTTAACTGGTGTGAGGAACTTGCATCTCTCCCCTTTTAAGAATAGTGTCTTCTGTGTTCACAGCCTCCTTCTTCAAACATTCAGTGTGCTAACCCGAAGCCAGCTGCTTCCACCTTGGACATGAACTGCAAGATTGCTCACCCCATATTCAAGAATTCATCTGTAAGTGCTCTGACTGGCTAACTTTTCTCACCGCCGGGGGTGGCAGCTTCTACATCCCAGTCATGTTTGAGTCTTCGCATTGTAGTTCCTAGCCCTGCTTAAAACTGCCACATGTTCGCTCTGAAAGGAGGGAGTGGTGGGGTGAGGGATATAGCGCTCTCACTTGCGCTCTCTCTCTCCCCCTTTCTCCAAACTGCTGGCTCACCCCAGCACAGCAGAATGAGTTGGGGGTAGTATGGAAGGCACATCCCTCATTAGTCCCTAGTCTCTGAGGGGAGTTCCTGATCTGCCACAGATGATCTTGGTGCAGCAGGGAACCTCTGAAATGGTTTCCTGGATCGTAAAAGGGAGGACCACTGCCTCCACCCTGCTTACTCTGTACAGACCTGGTAAGGCTCACTGGAGTAAGGGATGTGGAAGCAGGGTGTGCTACAAAAAGACGTGAGGACTATGAATGGTGTCTCCCAGGTCTGTTTGATAGCAGGAAGCAGTTACGTAGCAGTAGGAAGCGGAACTGCAAGTGGTAGACAATTCAGTGACTTTTTAAATAAATGTCTTTTCTTGCATCATTGTTCCTTTCTGTACAGTGTTTGATTTCTCCCCTCAGGTGTAGTCCCGTAGTTCTCCCACCACCAGAGCACCCTCGATCCGTCACCATAGTCCCTGTGCTTTTTTTCCCTCCATATTTTGACCCCTTTCTCTCCCGCTCCCCTGCTCTATGTCTCAGATCTATGGTCAGCTTGCAAGTGTTGTCTTTTTCCTGACCTGGAGGGGATAATCTAAGCTAAGTAAGTCAAAGGGAAAAGAGAAATATTGGATGGTATCACTTATAAGTAGAACATAGGGAAACCAAACAAAGGGCCAGTGACTTTTTTTTTCATGACAGGCAAACATTTCAGTCGTGTGGCAGCTAGAGGAGATCAAGTTCCCAGACAGGACAGCCAACATCACTGTGACAGTCACCAAGTAAGTAGTGCTGTGTCGCAGCACGTGGAGGCGGTAGCCCTGGGACTCCCTCCCAGGTGCGTGGAGACTCAGTGAGCCCCCAGATAGCACCTGTGCCCCTGCAGTGATCCGACTTTCCCTTCCTGTTGTCAAAGATATCTAAGAGGGTCTTTTATCAACACACGAAGACTATGGTATAGTCTGGTAGAATGAGCCTGGGGCTGGGATTCTAATTCTGGCCCTTTTAACTTCAGAAAGCTGTCATCTGCAAAACCTTTATATATGTTTGGGGGAAAGGGGAAGTAACCATGGTGGGAAAATTCTCAAAAGTGGGGTGATTTTGCTCATCCTAGGGATAGTGCCTAGAGACATTTTTTTCCTAGAGACATTGTTTTAAAATCCTACAACTTGAGGGAGGGAGACTGCTCTTGGCATTCAGTGGGCAGTTGCTAAATGCCATACAATATATGACTGAGTTATCTGGCTCAAAATGTCAGCATTGAGAAACCCTTTTAAAATCAGTGTTTCTACAAGTGTGCTCTCCTAGCGATTCTTCTGTATGCTCATTGCTTATCTCCAAGAATTCATTATTTCTTGAGATAAATTTGGTTTATAACATGTTTCAGGTATTTAACATTATAATTTGCCATCTATATATATTACAATATGATCACCTAAGTTTAATTTTTGTTCATCACTGTATAATTGACCCCATTTCACACACACCTTCCCCCAGTCTTATCTGATTGCCAGTGACCTTGGGAAGCCAAGGTTCAGAAGCAACCATGTGTACAAAGAACCCAGTACTATGAACTGACATTCTTATTTCCTAGTTCCAATGAAAGAAAGTCTTTGGTTGTAAAGAACCACAGCCTTCAATTCAGGCATGCCTTCGTTGCACATCTCCCCAAGTAAGTATTTTATTTTTTTAAGAAGCTCTATTTTATTTATTTATGCACACAAGAGCTGGGGCATAGGCCAGAGGTGAAGGGGGTGAGAGGATTCACGATCCAGAATGGGGAGCAGAACAGGCAGATCTTCTGAAATACATTGCTGAGGGGAGCAGTAGGTGAGATGAGGTCTGTTGCGCCATGTGGGTCACCTCCCTGGCTGGGGATCGAACTCAAGCTGCAGTGGCTGCCATAGCTTGATAGTGCTGAAAATTAACCCCTTGCTCCACCAGGGATGCCCCAAGTATTTTAAAGGGGCCCACACCTGCAGGACAGCTTTAGCGTTCTCTCTTGTGGATGGAACTATAGTCAGGGTGGAGGTGAGCACAGCCTTTCTCTAAGGAGGCTGCTTAGAACCCAAGCACCCACTGATCTAGAAACCCGCTGGTGTCATCAAAGCAACAGTGAACTGGTGATACTAAGGAAGGGAGGCACTGTGGGACTGACATGTGAGGAAAAAGATCACTCTGAGGGATACAGAACTCGCCAAAGTGTACAGAATTCAAATTCTGTACACATGCCCTGCCAGCACTTTGTATTTTGATACTTTTAATTCCTTTTACAGAAATGGTGCCTTCTGTTCTAGTATGCCCCATTGGTAGCATTCAGGTTCGTTTCAAACAAGAAAGGGGCTTTGAGGCCTAACACAAGTCCATTCAATTGCAGGCCATCGGTGATGTATGTGACCACAAGCCGGGGGTCTTCTGACCGCAAAGAATTCCTCTTCAATGTAAGTGCTTAATGTGCATCACTGCAAAGCTATGGGTGGTAAAGTAACACCAGCCTTGACTCTGATTATATTTTGCAGATACAAGGGGAAAATCACTTTGAAGCTAAATTCCAGCTGCAAATCTGTATTCCAACCAAATTACAAGGTTTCCAGATTCTAACCGTGAAGAAACTAACATATACTCAGGTACTTATCAGTGGCTCTTTACTCTCTCATGATTATCTGTTTTTCCAGAATGGTTATGGATTCTCAAAGCACCACAACAGTTTAGAAAAGGAGTAAAAACAGGATTAGTTAACCTGGAAACAGATAGGAGTATATTACCATAGTCATGTTAAGGAATATCCAGGGCCTGCCCTGGTGGCGCAGTGGGTTGAGCAACACACTATGAAGCAGACCACAGCCACTATAGCACGAGTTCGATCCCTGCTGCCGGCCAGGGAGGGGACCCACATGACACAGCAGACCTCTCCTGCCTCGCCTGCTGCTCCCCTCAGCAGTGTTTCTGTTGATCTGCCTGTTCTGCATCCTGGTCTGTCAGGTGGATTCTCTCACCACCCCCACACCTCTGGCCTGTACCCCAGCTCTTGTATGTATAAATAAATCTTTTTTTTTTTTTTAAAAGAAGGAATATCCAACACAGTATTTAAAACATTTTGGTTTTCCTTCCCTTGGTGAAAAATAAGCAAAAATTCCAATCATCTTTTATAGCTATAGAGATATTTATTTTTCCACTGAAAATTGATAAATTCTGCTTGTGATTGGCAAATGAGCTTGATAAACATATGAGGTTTCTCAAATTTCTCCCTATAAATTGCCTACCATCTTCCCTTTCCTCTCTCCCTCCAGTCTGTCTCCTTTGGTCTCAGCTTTGCTATAGCCCATTTCCTCTTGGTTGACATCCCACAGTTGAAGCCAGCCTCACCACACAGCAACAGGCTCTGATCAGTATGGTAAATGAGGCCTTGGGCCTCCCTGAATTTTCCTAACTTTTTGTACATACAGTGTCAAGACTCATGAATGAAAATACGGAGAGATATTTGCAGAAGGGACTCTGCCAAGTTAGGAAAAGGGCTTACAAGTTGTACACTCTTGTTCTCATGTAATTTATTTTTAAAGAACATTTGTTAACAGGTTAAAACATTTCAATTTGTAGTTGGAAGCAAAATTTTTGTTTGAAAAGCTGATTAGAAACATGTTAAGAATGAGAAATTCCAATCTGCTCTGGAGATGGCGACTGAAAATAGACACAGGGTCTTCAAAACTAGTACTTGCTCAGTCTGGGGTAGTAAGGCACCGTCAGCTTAATTAAACAGACTGTGCTGGCAGAGCAGGTCTGTGGCAGAACTGAAGTTCAGCATTGTCCTATGGAAATTCTGGATCTTTCTCCTCATTTGCTTCATGGCAGGGTTGTTACTCTTCTTCTTGAAGGTCATTTGTTTCAGAATCTTATCTGTGAGGTAATGTAGCCAGAGTACATTATTGTAAGGGTGATATTCACCCCAGCAGTTGTTGTTCTCTTTTCTCATTAGCCTATAGATCTCAAATTGGTAGTCGCCTTCACCTGTAAACAGGTCCTCATCCGTGGAAATGTCACAGAAGACTACGATTCCATCCCGTTCCAAGCGCGACAGGGTGTAGTCAATGATGTTGACCTGCAGCCCACGGGTGGGGATTGTGCTGGTCTTTCCGTTGAGAGTGTACTGGAGTTCTCTGAGGCTGGTTTTCTTTAAAAGCACATTCCCCCAGTGTAAGTCTCGGTGCTCAAAGTGCAGTGATGCTTCTGCCACGGCGAGAGAGGCCGTGATCTGGTGTAGAATGCTCTTTGCAGTAACCAGGGAGGACAACTTTTTACTCATTTGCTCTAAGTCAGTCCCTCCAAACTCAAATTCCAGCACAATGAAAAGCTGGTCGTCCTTAAAAAAGTCAGGCCGGTTGTTTGCAGAGCCTTTGGTTGAGTTATAGTTATCCCAGGCTCTGAGGAGCAAGGGAGGGTAAGACCCTTGAACACAGTGCACGGAGTTCAGCCCAATAAAACCTTCTGTGCGATTGGTTACCTCATTAGCCAGGAGGCTCAACTCTTTGGAGATGATGATCTCTGGCAGGATTTCCTCGAAAGTTTTCTGATGGGTTCCATTAACTAAATCTGGTCCTTCAATAGCCATGATTTTTAGGGCTACGGGTGAGTGATTGACATTTATTTGAAACACTTCGCCGAACACGCCTTCCCCAATCTTCTCACAGTTTTGTAGTTTTTCTCTGGGAAGGCAATAGCTAAAGGGGATAGGCCCTTCCTGGTTGCATTCCCCATAAACCTTTTCAGCATCAAATTCTTTTTTATCTGCAATATGTAGCGTCTTCAAGGGGGTCAGCAAATGCATGGACGAGGAGTGCCAAGAGGACAGAGCACTGTTTGTTCTGTTCATGACGGGAGGGTTTGCATATTCTGCTATGAGAGACCCAGAGAGAGAACTGGCAATGCTATTGCTGCTGCACACCTCTGACACAGCAGTCACGATCTTCTTCTTGTGGAAACTGAAAGAAGCTCTGGTTTTGGTCCATGAGCTGGCATTCAGCACATGAGTGAGGTCCTGGGTGTGGAACGACCCATTTCCCATCTTCTGGCCTTTTCCATACTTGTGGTGATGGAGGGAGGTTTCCTCTGTCTCTTGATGCTTCCTTTTCCGTCTTGGCCCTGTTCTCTTAGGCCTGTTGGTTTCCCCAGGTAGGAAACCGCCCTTGCAACCATTGGCCTCCTCATATTCTATCTGGATAGTCCCTCGAGACTCAGTCTCTTGATAAGAGCCCCGGGCTGTGGACCCGTTCTTACAGGTGCTTGGTAAACCTGAGGTCTCCGGTCTCTTTCGGGAGCAAGAACCCCCCACATCCTTCCCATCAGCCCCAAACTCAGAATCCGCAAGGTTTCCTGAGTCCACAGATCCAAAGAGAGCTGACCTGAGGCTGGCACGGGCTTGAGAGGCCAACCTGGCGAACCTGCCTCCTTCTGTGGCTGCGTCCTGGGGGCAGGGGAGAGGTGACTGGTCCAGGGTGGCCGCCGGGAAGAGGAAGTCGCTCGGATCTTCTGAGGCTGCAACTAGAGAGGCGGACGGGTCCGTACAGGTGCTGCCATCTCCTGGCGCTGGGGACCCGGGGCCGGGGGAGGCCGGGGAACTGAACAGGGAGCCACTGATGCCCAGTTCGCCGCCGTCCCCGGGCTGTCCGCACCCGCTGAGGTCCGGGCTGAGGCGGCCCGGGTTACCGCCGGGGAAGGGCGGCGCGCCGCGCGGGCCGTAGGGGGTGCTGCACTTCTGCGGGGCCCGAGCTCGCAGCCTCAGGCGCCTGGGAGTCTCGGTCGGGCTCGGCGGGTCCCGGGCGACTCGGCTCCCGGCGCGCCTTCGCCGTCGACCCACCGGGCTGCCGGGGAAGTCGGGGTCGTCAGGATCATCCGAGGCTACCGAGGGCGAGGGGCCGCCGTCGCTGCCGCTGCTGCTACTGAAGAAACACCTCCGGCCCTGCGGCTGGAACCACTGCGCGGCGGCCCGGCCCGGCCGCCGCCGCGGTTCCCAGCCGCCCGCAGCTCCGTACGTTCTGAAGAGCCGACTGCCGGGTCGCGGGCGTGACGCCGCCATGGCCGGCACCCGCCAGGACTTTCAAACGCAAACACCGCGAGGCTTCTCGAGACGCAGGCGCGCGCCCGCCGGGTCCTAGTGCCCGCCTCCCGCCCGCCCGCAGGGTCCTAGCGCCGGGCCTCCCGCTGCGGGTCTCAGGGAGCCAGGAGAGAGCGGAAAAGCGGCAGTTTGACTTTTTCACGGCGGCAAAAAAATGTGGAATGGCTCTCGTTGCAGGCTCACACGCAGTGCAACAGAAGTGAGGCGGGCACTTGTGGGAGCAGTTCGGTTCAGGTGAGCTTGGCGGTCCCAGAGGTCGAGGGAGGAAGGCGGGATTGAAGAGGGTCGTGAGGGTCCCAGCTTCTACTTCCCTGAGGTTTCCCCCAAAGCACCTGCTGAGCGGCCCAAGTAGCCGCGGATGATCCTGACGACCCCGACTTCCCCGGCAGCCCGGTGGGTCGACGGCGAAGGCGCGCCAGGAGCCGAGTCGCCCGGGACCCGCCGAGCCCGACCGAGACCCGCCCCCCCCTCCCCACCTTAGCCGCTTCACTGGGTCACATTTGCCAAGGCTGAGGCTCTTTGTGCCGTCAAAATTTCCAGCTTTTCCGCACGGAAAAGGAGTGTGCTAACTAACTGGACTTGACTTTTCTAGCAAGTGCAAGATTGGTATTCAGAGAACTGTACCATCGCTTCGGCTAAGGAAAATGTAACCGTGACTGCAGAGCTCTCCTTGAGTGGAGCTAAGCAGGTAATGCTCCGGGCTTGGGCAGCTGCTCAAATCTGTTTCTAGGGCATCTTCCCTAGAAACGATAATTAACATCTCAAAAAATAACATCCAAAACAGGTCTCTGATCCACCTTCTGCCCCAGCCTGTTGCTTACTCATTCATTCAGGGTAACTTAGTAGGATAACGTGCTCCAGTCACTTGCTAGGAATGACTTTGCCGCCTCCCTTACCTACATTCCCGTGTCCAATTCAGCAGCAAGCTCTGCATTCCAGCCCCCCCTCCCCCCCCAATTAAATCCATATTCACTTCTTTCCATCTACACTGCTACTGGTGTAGTTCAGGTCACCATTCTACTGGGCTGTTGTAGTGACATTCCACCTGTTGTCTCTGCTCTTGCCAAGCCCCCTACAAGCATTCTTCACATAACACATGTACTTTTAAAAACAAACATTGTGCAGTTCTCTGCCTTTATTTTCAAATTAGCATTTGAATGCATTTACTGAAATCCATACTTTTTCGGTGGCCTGCATGGTGCTGTGTGAGCTCATCTTGGCAGACTTCCTCCCCTTCATCTCCTACTACTCTCTTCTCCCCTGCCTGTTAGGTCCCTGACACGCCTCTAGTGTACGCTGCTTACACTGTTCTGGCCTTTCAGTCCCACACCTTGCCAGTGTTCCGGCTACAGGACCTTGTCCGGCTGTCCCTCTGCCGCCCCAGGTCTTCATGTGTGTGGCTTCTTCCTATGTGTATAGCTCAGATGTTACCTTTTTAGAGAAGTCTCACTGCTCCCTCATTCTGAAGTGGAAACTGCAAGTTTAACATGTTGCAGTTATCCAGCTGAAAGCGATGACATTGCCACTGAAGGAGCAGAAGTGGGGATGGAGAACAAGGGATAGTTGCAAGGGAGGTTTAAAAAAATTGTAAAGGACTGATTTGGGGCAGGTGAGTGGGTGTGTGACATGGAGCAGAGTGGCTTGGGTAACTTTGTGTTTGCTGAAGCCATTAGCCTGGCTAAGGAGTTTTGGAGAAGGGACACATTTACAGGGAAAGATGTTGAGTGCTGTGCAAAACCATGAAGTTCATGTCTAAAATTTGTTTTCCCTTCCTCCCTTTATTCTTGTAGTTACCAACAGATGTAACTGAACTGCACATCCTTGGTGAAATATCTTTCGACAAAAACCTGTACGAGGGGCTGAACACAGAGAACAACAGAACTACGGTAATTCCTGCCTGCTTCCTGGGGAGCGGCCTGGAAAACTTGTCCCTCACTTGTATAGGCACTCTGTAGCCTTCTCTTTTTGTTATCTGTTTTTGTTTTTGTTTTTTTTAAAGATTTATTTTTTTATTCATACAAGGACTGGGGTACAGGCCAGAAGTGCAGGAGGTAGGAGGATCCACCAGAGACAGAGCGGGAAACAGAACAGGCGGATTTGACTGAAACGCACTGCTGAGGGGAGCAGTGGGTGAGGCAGGAGAGGTCTGCTGCGCCATGTGGGTCCCCTCCCTGGCCAGCAGCAGGGATCGAACTCGTGCTGTGCAGTGACTGCGGTTTGCTTCATAGTGCGTTGCTTAACCCACTGTGCCACTGGGGCGGGCCCTGTATTGCTTTTTTAAAACATTTTCCTAAGTAAGAAATTCTATTTTTGCATACATTAATTTTCTAGTAGGTAGTATCAGTGCTTAGTTCCAGTAGTTAACAGAGTATTCAGTAAGCTATCATTCTTTTATAAGTTTTAGACTAAGTTCTTGAGATTCCTTTTGCAGAAGTTTGACCCCCAAGTCCAGCTGACATCTGTGAAGTGTGTGCTGACTGATCCTTTGTGTGCCACCCTTACTTGTTAGTCTTTTTTTTCCCCCAAAAGATTTATGCATAGAAGAACTGGGGTGTAGGCCAGAGGTGGGGGGTGGTGGTGAGAGGATTCACCAGAGACAGAGTAGGGTGCAGAACAGGAGGATCTGCTGAAGGGAGCAGCGGGAGAGACAGCAGAGGTCTGCTCGACCGACATGTGGGTCACCTTCCTGGCAAGGGATCAAGCTCGAGCTCCTCCTGCAGTGGCAGCCCATAGCTTGATAGAGCTGAGAATTACCTCCTGCGCCACCAGGGAGACCACTGTCATTCTAGTTGCTGTCGCCTAGACATGCGGCTGGCTTCAGAGATGGTCGGCTGTGAGCCCTTTGCTTAGGCGTGGTCCATTTCCACTGGGAATGTCAGGAGAACAAGCCTGGATTACTAAGTGTTGGCTCTGCTGATATCCTCCTTGGAGGAGGAGATAAGAGCAGCTTTCCAGACATGTCAGAAATCACTTTTCCTTTTATTTGTAACTATTTCTAATAAGAAAATTATATGGAAGAAAGAGAAATGCCCCATTACCCCACTGCCCAGATTAAAAACAAAAAATAGAATAACAAGAAAATGCAGACCTTCCAGAAAGAGAACAAATGAAAAATAATGGTCACTTCACTCCCTCCTTCTCGCAGCCCCAACTCCCTCTCCCCAAAGGCAGTTTCTGTTAACAGTTCTTATATGTGCCTTCTGAGATAATGTATTTATATATTTCCTCCTCTTAATAATTTCAGTAGAACCCATTCCCCCAAATTTTCTTTTCCTTAAATTCAGCACCGTAGGAAAAAAGTATTACATAGTGCACTGACTTACAGTGAATCTGTGCGTGTGAAATTACTGTGTGTCCAAGCACATTTCAGCTGCAGATAGGGGAGGACTCTTGTTTATCCAGTGAGGGAGACAGGCTTAGATTCCTAGGCTTTCTCCTTTGAATCTGCCACCTTTCCTAGAACTATATTTTCGCATGGCACCATATAAAACAGGAAGCAAGAGGTCATAGCAAAAGGACTTTTCTTTATGTACCTTTACTTTTTTTTTAAAATTATTTATTTATGCATATAAGAGCTGGAGTACAGGCCAGAGGTGTGGGAGGTGAGAGGATTCACCAGAGACAGGGTGGGGAGCAGAACAGGCAGACTGAAATATACTGCTGAGGGGAGCAGCGGCTGCAGATGCTTCACAGTGCTGTGCTCAGCCTGCTTAGCCACCAGGGAGGCCTGAGACAGGAGCATTTCTGCTGCTGAAATCTGACCTGGTGCACCACTGTCACTCAGGATGTCTTTCCTAAACCCAGAGGTAAAGAAGCTCTTCCCTGGATTTTCCACCTTCACTCATCCATAGAATAAAAAGCAGCTCCCTTCTTCTCCCCTCTGCTACCTCTCTTCTCAAGGCCAGGTCTTACTCCTAGTAAGTTTGGCTGCCTAGGAATTAAATAGTGCCTGGAGGGGCACCCCTGGCTGTGCTAACTCAATTGCAACAGGCCTTGGAGGTTAGTTTGTCAGCCTTCCACCCCATATAGGTGTTCTCTTTAAAACATTCTTGACCTTGGGGCTTAAACATATGCTTGGGCAGGCAGAGAAATCTGGGTGGCGCTCTGGCCCCACTTGGGGCCTGATAATGTGTTACGGCCTTCTGCTGGCCACAGCATGAGAAGGCCACATCGAGGCTTTCCTTGGGAAGTATATCCCCTGAGCTTTCCTCCTGAGTGCTGTAGTGAGAAGGGAGGCTAGGCTCCTGAAGTTGAGAGAGCCCTGAGCAGCAAAAATAGACAGCTTCTAATAGAAGAGTTTTGCAGGGCCTCCCTGGTGGCGCAAGGGGTTGAGTGTCATACTGTGGGGCTTCCGCAGCCACTGTAGCATGAGTTTTATCCCTGGCCAGGGAAGGGACCCACATGGCACAGCAGACCTCTCCTGTCTCACCCATTGCTCCCCTCAGCAGTGTATTTCAGTAGATCTGCCTGTTCTGCTCCCCACTCTGTCTCTGGTGAATCTTCTCACCTCCTGCGACTCTGTCTTGTACCCCAGTTCTTGTGTGCATAAAGAAAGAAAAAAAGAAAAAGAAAAAGTTCTGCAAGCAGTAGACCTGCAGGCCATTTCTCATTATTATCACGTCTCTGAGGAAACACATACTTAAGTCTGATGAAGAGCAGACCCAGTACCTTTGTCATATATTTCATGTGGGAAAAAATGTATTACCACACTCCAGGATGTTGTGCAGCACCAAAAAGAACTGCCAGATCAGTTGGAAGAGACTTGGCTATTATTTAAAACAGATTATCTCAGAGGTACTTTGTGGGGGGAGGGAAAGGGACTGGGATGAAGGCAGAAAAAGCACGAGGGACTGAGGTGATGGTGCACGGGTGAAATGGTGGTGGGAATTATGTGGGGACTGCAATTGATGTCAAATATATGTTAATTAACTAATTAAAAAAACCAGGTCATCATTTGAACTGGATAGAAAATTTTGACTTTCTGTTTTCCAGTGTTCTTTAAAATCTAGAGACCTTCCTTGCTTGGGCACATTTATTAAACTGTCAGAAAATCCTTAACACAAGGCCACAGTCTCCTGACTTAGCTCTTCTAGAAAGAGAGACTGGAACAGTTTATAGAACTGTTTTGTGGGGGCCTCCCAGGTGGTGCAAGGGGTTAAGCACCCTGCTGTGAAGCATCTGCAGCCACTGACGGCAGGTGCAGGTTCGATCCCCAGTCAGGGAGGGAACCCACATGGTGTGCAGCAGACCTCTCCTGTCTCCCCGCTGCTCCCCTTAGCAATGTGTTTTGGTCCATCTGCCTGTTCTGCTCCCCACTCTGTCTCTGGTGACTCCTCTCACCCCCTGCACCACTGGCCTGCACCCCAGTTCTTGCATGTATAAATAAATCTTTAAAAAAAGAACTGTTTTGTGGTCATTGGATAGTTTTATTGTGCTCTGGGTCGTTTTTTTTTCTCCCCCTCCCTAGTTTTTCTACTTTTTATTTTTTGAGAATTCCATGGATCAACTCAGAGATTCTTTCCTCAGCCCACGTCTAGTCCACCAAGAGCCCATCAGAAGCATCTTCACTCAACAACAGCGTTGTTTCGCGCTAGAATTTCTTTTGGTTCTTTGTTCAGATTTCCCCTCTACTTATATCGCCCATCTGTCCTTGGTCTTTGTGTGCTGTCTGCTTTAAGGATACTTTACTAAAGTACCCTTAGTACTTTAGTCCTAGCTATTTTCAATTCCAGTACGTTTAATGTGTCTGCTTCTGATGTTTGCGCTGTCGCTTCAAATTGTGCGTTTTGCTTCTTGGTATTCCTGCTGCCTTCTTCTTGATCACCAGACACGATGTGCCAGGTAGACGGAGCTGCTGTACCCGGGCCTCAGGTCATGTGGTGGCGGCGTGTGCGGTGGGGAGCAGTCTGTGCTCCTATGGTCAGCTCTGTCTTTCAGTGGGTCTGCACCTCTGAACCGCCAACCTCACAAGTGTTTCTAGGTTTTTCCAACCCCCTTAGATGGGGTAGGGAGCTAGAGTAGGCTCAAGTAAGATACTCCGCTCCACCCACCCCTCCAGTTAATTTGACTCGGATAATAACTCAGCAGATTAGGCGCTGATAACTAGTTTTATTACCAAGAACGGAGTATATTGCTGTATTTCAAAAATGATTGTCACTGGCCTCCCTTTGCTGAACGCACAAGGGGTTTTACTCTGATATTTACGGTAGGATCCAGGTTGAGCTCCTGGAGGTAAATCTCACAAAGGGGTGGGAGCTCCTGTGACTCTTGAGAGTTACCTACACTGAGCACAACAATTCTTCACTCACAGTCCAGGCAGTCCTGCCCCTGGAAAGCCTCTGCTCACCAGTCTGCCTTTCCAGGTTGGGGACAGAGATTTGCTGGTGTCCTTCCCTCTCGTGGATCCAGCAAGAGTGGGTGACTTTTCAGTCTGTTCGACTTTTTACTTAGCTCAGGTGGTGACTTCCAGGCCCCTTATGTACAGAGCCGGAAAATGGAAGTCTCATGAGATAATTTTAGATGCTGCATCAGGAATGTTAGCATTTTGCTTTACTGTTACCTGTTCTGATCAATACACAGAATGTTGCCAAGTTCTCATAGTTTGCTCCTTAAAATAATATATTTTTTCCCCTCATTTGCGTTACCTGACTTACTGGATGTTCTCTCTGCCTTGTTCTAGATCACGGTCATCTTCCTGAAAGATGAGGTGTCCCCTCCTATGCCTCTCGTCATTGGAAGCAGCGTTGGGGGCCTTGTGGTTTTGATTGTGATCATCATCATCCTATTCAAGGTCAGTTCCACTCGCGTTCATGAAGGGGAGAGACTGGGCCCCGGCGCTGGGCGCCGTGCTCCTGGGATGCACAGCCCCTGACTCAGCAGCTGCCCTGCCTCGTGGCCACCTCCCCTCCCTTCAACCACCCAGCAGCTTTAGGCAGATGAGTAAGACAATTTCTGCCTGAAAATGCAAAAATCTAATTGAAATATTGGAGTAAAATGAGATTTTTCCTAAAACAGATCTGATTGCTGTTCTTCTATTTAAATCCTTTCCTTTTCTTGCCCTGTTTTTGAGCTCCAGCCCTGAAACTCATTTACCCCATTCAAGGTCCTCACCTCACCTTTAACCCTCTCTCTCTTTAATTCTTGCTTTTTACTCCGAGCCACGTTGGACTGTTCCCTGACTAGGCCTGTGCTTGCGGCGAGGCGGTTCTCCTCCCCCAGCCGATGCCCTTCTCTGTGTCCCACCTTGCCCACATTCTTCCCTCTAGACTCAGCCAGAGATCCTGAGGCTGCTAGTGGAGTCATGTGCTTTCCTGAGAGCTGCCTTCTGGAAGCCCTTCCAAAGGCAGCCGGCACCCTGCGCTGCGCTGTTTCTCTTCCTCGTGGGTTGTGAGTTTCTTGCTGTAGGAGGCCCTGCTTGATCTCCAGCCTCAACATAGTATACTGAATACTTTCACATAAACAAGATCCACTCCAGCTGAAACTACTTCACAGAATTAGTTATGTTAAAAAGGTTGAAGTGCTCTGGGGCTCAGAGGAAGGTGGGACTTCTCACAGAGGAGTGAGCATTGGGGAAGCCTGGGTTACCTGGGAGCGACTCAGGGAGCATGAGAAGCGAAGGCGTCTAAGGGGATATTTCAGTGACCCAGGTAAATGGTTTTCTAAAGCTGATGGTTCTCTTCTGCCTGTAACTGATTTTCTTGTTCTTTCATTTTAGTGTGGCTTTTTTAAAAGAAAATACCACCAGCTAAATTTGGAGAGCATAAGGAAGGCCCAGATGGAGTCAGAAAGCCAGCTCTCAAAGGAATACTAGGGCCAGCTTCCTCAGGAGAGCACCATCCTGTCCTCAGACTTCAAGAGACTTGGTGGTGGGGTGCTGACTCCTTTTTCTTGTAGGATGGTCTGTTTGTAGAATATTGCTTTTTAACCATACGTTGGCCCTGCAAAAAATTAACTTAGGAACCATTTGGTGTTAAATGTTAAACTGTTTTCTGTACAGAAGCACCTTTAATATGCAAATATAACAGAAGCTGACTTTTCCTCCCAAAGAAGGTTATCTTGCTCACTTTGTATACTTTTTTTCCTAGCCATGTCTTTTAAAGACTCTCAAAATAGTATTCTACAAAGTACATCTGGGGAAGTGTGGTCAAGTGTGATCCCTAGTTTGGTATTTGCAAGGTCCTAATGTTGCAAGGCGGGGAGAGAGTTACCCCATGACCCCCAAACCTGCCTGCTCTAAGTAGGTTCTCCCATCTGCTGCATCAAGACAAGACACATAAGACCTTTAGTGGAAAGGAACTTTAATACAATTAGTGAATAATACAGAAAAGACAAAGAATATAGTTTCCAAGTCAAGCATCCAAGGTTACCCAGCCCCTCGTGGGTTAAAGTCCAGCCAAACAGTATTGGCCCAAAGCAAGGCCCAAAAGCCTGCCACAAGCCTCAAGTACCTTCTGGCAGGGACCCATAGAAAAGGGTCAGAAAGAGCCAGACAAGTCTTGGAGGAAAAGAGCAAAATCAAAATCAAGTTAAAAGCTGCCATTGTTAGCCTCCCGCGGGTCTCTCACCCACATCTGTTCTAACCAGTCTAGGACCAAGAAGCAAGCGCAGTTTCTTCACATGTCCCTCTGCTCCATGTGCCTCCTCCAGGTCTCCTTGCTGCTCTTCATCCTGCTCCCTTCCTTCCCCAGACCCTTCTCCAGCTTCTCCTTCCTTTGGGTGGGACAGGGAACCTGGACCCTCCCCTTTTCCTGGGGAACACCTAGTTACACTAAGATGTGGTCAATTTAAAGTCAGTCCACAGGACACCCCCAGAACAAGTGTAAAATGTAGAGAAAGGTGTTCATTAAAACAGGAACTAGGAAGGAGAGAAAACCCGGACTTTCTTCTACTGTTTCATTTCTTTTATATGTATGAACAAACCTATTTAATATACTATATGTGTCCTCACCTGGCTTAACAAATTGCTAACTTTTATTCCTTAGTAAATGTTGTCACCACAGGTGAGCACTTGTTCACAGGAGAAGGAACCTGCTCTGGGAGTTGGGGGTACAGAGATTGGGACCTAGTTACTGGCTGGCTTTTTTACATTTTTATGTCCTATGCTTTACAAGCTTGATCACTACTCCTAAGAACAGTCTTTGTTTTTGTGCATTATAAACATCATTGCAAAAAATTAAACAGCAAAGACATGTATTGGGTTGTTGACATATTTTTTTCCTGTTTTTTAAGCAAAAATGTGCCATGACTTTTCCAGCAACCCAATATAATGTAGAAAGTAATCCTGGTGATCCTTTGGTCATCTCTATCTAATTCTGATGTTTCCATCATCATTTCTTTTAAGTTTTATATTTTTCCTGAACATTATGCTCAATAGAAGAAGCGTCTCTTCTGCTGCTGACAGTGGTGGTGGCAGCTATGAGGCCAGGTCCCCTTGATAGTGTGGGCTCCACAGTGGTGGTAGCCCCTGCGATCTGTAGGTCGCACCAGCTCTGCAGTTTTACTCCATAAGTTTGAACCTTAATTCTCTCTGTTAAGTACCTTTCTGCTTGAAATACCTAGATTGGTTTCTGTTTACCTGATGACCTGAGTATTATTTTCAAATGAGTTAACAGTTGACCTTATACCATTCACTGAAATGCTCATGGATAATTTAAAATGCTGGTACAGGGTTGCCCTGGTGGCATAAGGGGTTAAGTTGCAGCACTGTGAAGCATCCGCAGCCACTGCAGCAGGAGTTTGATCCCCAGCCAGGGAGCCGACCCACATGACCCACATGGTGCAGCAGATTCCCTCAGCAGTGTATTTCAGTCAGTCTGCCTGTTCTGCTCTCCACTCTGACTCTGGTGACTCCTCTCACACCCCCACCCCTGCACCTCTGGCCTGTACCCTAGCAAATAAATAAATAAATAGGAAAATGCATAATAAATAAATAAAGCATAAATTAAAAAATAAATAAAATTTGGTTACCATTTATGAAATTCAAATATGGATATATATAAATTCTGGAAATTTAGCTTTATAAATCTGTTTTTATACCAGCAACACAGTCTGAAGGAACTCACTTTTTTAGCATTATGCTAAAATAACAAATTCAAAATAGTACAAAGGTATTAAAAATTGAGAAATGTTTCCCTAACCTTCCTCTCCAGCTCTGAGTCCTTTTGCAAAAGCATCATGGTTAGTAGTTTCTAATATGTGCTTTTAAAATATTACTATGCATATACCAGCATAAATTAAAAATATATAAATGGCATAGGATTGTATATAGTGTTTTACACCTTGCTTTTTCATTTAAGACTTTAAATATCTCTTAATAGCAACACCTGCAGGTCTACCCCATTCTTTACAGCAGCTCAATAATATATGATGTTATATTTATTTTAATAAGTCTTTACAGGTGGCTATTTAGGTTCTTTCCATTTCTTTTTTTATTGCAAAGAAAAGGTAGGATGAACATCTTTAAACATGTCCCTTGGTGTGTTTCCAAGCATGTTGATGAGTAAGTCCCTAACACAAATATTGCCTTAAAGGTTATGTGCATTGACCATTTTGATAGATAATGGCAACTCTGTTAGGGGGAAAGACCCTCCTGAATGGATTACACAAATAGGTTATGGACTTCGACCCCCATTCCACACCTACAAGATTCAAGGACTACAAATCCCATAAGGTCATTATTGAAGAACAGATTACTGGGACCTGAGGGTGGAGTTGAGCAGCCAGGCTGGGTATAAAAGCAGACACGTGGGCCTTGGGGGGTCGCTTTTTCCTTGGGAGTCAGCTCTCAGCGAACTGTTGGGTTCCAGCTCCAAGGAACTGGTAGGATATTTATAGATTTGTAGCCCTTTCTTCCCCTTGTGTTATTCACTACGCTATTTCCCCTTCCCTTGTAAATAAAACCCTTTATTAACCTTTGTTGTGTGTGCCTGCAGTTGGGGCATTATAAGTGCCGTTCGAGAGCGCGGGTGAGGACCCAGTCAGGCAAACCCATTTTATATTACGATTGCCCTGGAACAACTGGACTTCCAGCTTTTGCCAGCCCACATCACACTCAGAATATGTGCAGGTACATCCTGTGCCCTCGCTCCGGACATCATCAGACATTAAATGTTTTGCTGCTCAGTGTGAAAGGGGGCATCTTGTTTTGGATATGTTTTTGTTGATACCTTGCAGTAAGTTTTGATATCTGATAAGTCATGTCCATTCTTATTTTTTTAATATTGATTGTATTTTTTTTTTCAGCTAATAATGCTTGTTTTCAGTTTTTCAACTTCCCTAAAGAGACACGTTGGGTTTTAATGTAAATGGACAGGCCAGCCTGGAAATTGCCTTCTTCCTCAGAAGTAGATTTCCTCACTGACTGAGGATTTTAAAAACACCTTGCTGCAAGTTTTTTTTATCATTTTCTTTAGAGATTTCTTAATTTACAAAGACTTTCTACTACTCTTATGAAAAATGTCCTTCCCCTGATTGATTCTTGAGTTTGCATTTAGAACAACTGGTTATTCTGAATATTCTCTGGCTTCCAACGGAACTCTTTTTTTTTTTAAATAGATTTTTAGGGGGCCTTCCTAGTAGTGCAAGGGGTTAAGTCTCAGCAGCATGAAGCTGTCCCCAGCCACCGCAGCACCGGTTAGATCCCCTTGCCTGGGAGCTGACCCACAAGGCACAGCAGACCTCTCCTGTTTTGCCCGCTGCTCATCTCAACAGTGTATTTCACTAGACCCACCTGTTCTGCTCCCAACTCTGTCTCTGGTGAATCCTCTCCCTGTACCTTTGGCCTATACCCCAGTTCTTCTATGCATAAATAAATAAAATCTTTTGAATAATAAATAAAATAGCTTTTTAGTTGATTTGGTTTGTTTAAGCAGAAAATCCTATATGTAAATAATGATAATTTGGAATCTTGCTGACATTTATGCTTTTTTCTCCACCCTTACTTCTCTGCCTCTGCCTCTCTGCCTCTACTTCCAACCTCAGCTGCTTTGCATCTGGGCACTTTCTGGGGAAAGTGCCATCCACTTCTGGAGCCCTGCATTTTGCCCGTGTGAAATCTGTCTGGCATGATCAGATTTTCTGTCAGTCTGACTCCATCTGCTTCATTTCTTTTGGGTCTTTCTTTAGCTTTTCCCCCCCTTTATTGTACTCTTTTCTGTTTCAGTGCTGATAAAGGCTCCCCTCCTCCTTTTTATATTTTTTTGGGCAGTGTCAGTGGGATTTGCCTTTGAAGGAAAAGAGAGAGGTAAGTTTATTTACATAGTTCCCTGTTGTGGGGCTCAGGAGTTGTGCCTGTTTCAGTTCTATGCGTGACTCAGCCCTACTTTTTCTTACTGTCAGTAAGACCCATGCCACTGTCAAGTTTTCTATTGACCATCTGTGAGCTGTGGACTGGGCTGATTGACTAGAGTTAGACCAGTGCGGCCGGAGACTACGTAAGGGATGGCCTGGGGGAGGGAGAAAGACACTGAAATGGAGACATGGTTGGATTGAGCAAACTCATGCACTGTGGCTTGGGCCAAGACCTGTCTTTCTTCTGAAAGATGCCTTTCTTGGGCCAAGCCTTTCCAGTTTCCTGTTCGCTCTCCTCTGCCTGGGAACGGGAAGTGCCAAAGCATAGATTCAAGGACAGTGAGTCGTGCATGGGACTACTGTCCCAGCCAGAAGAGGACTAAGATGGGGCCAGCTGGGCTCTGGCCTGGAGAGAACTTGTGCCCCTTGGGGTTTCTCTGTTTTCATATCCCCTGTTACAGGCTACTCAATAACATCTGAATTTCGGATTAGGTTGCTGAAGGCATGGAATCAAGTAGTAGTGAAAGCCTGAATTTGTCAAATCATTTAGGCCGGATTGATTTTGAGCAAGGGGAGTTTCATCCAACTGAGCCTGGCAGTCTTAGCCTGCACTGGTGTATTGCTCTGGGAACAGCTCTGGTACCCTTACAAGGAGGAGTATTTGGTTAAGATCAAGATTCAGGTATTTTGGGGCCTTTTAACCATAATTACAGCCTTGTAATAGTATCAAAATTTTACCATAAGTCTAAGAACAGATTTAGCTGAGGGACTGTAGGGAAATGTTCAATCACTTCAGGAAGAGTAGTTGTATTCAATTCAAGAGTTATATTCAATTCAATTCAAATTGTATTCAATTCAATTAAAACCATCAGCATGTTTTAAATACATAAATATTTACAAAGAACCAATTGTATTGAAGTAAAGGCATTCCTCATTTTATTGCACTTCACTTTATTGCTCTCCATAGATAGTGCACTTTTTTTTTATTTATATATTTGACATCAATTGTAGTCCCCATGGAATTCCCACCACTATTTCACCCTTGTGCTCTTTCTGCCTTCATCCCAGTACCTCTCCTGCCACCCCAAGTGCCTCTGATTTGACTTTGTCTTCTTGTTTTTGTTGTGTTGTGATTTTTTTAAATTGTTATTGTTCTTTTCCTTGAGCCCTTATTTGGTTCCTTTATATTCCGCCTAAAACTATCTGATATTTTTTTTTTTTGCCTTCTGACTTACTTCACTGAGCATAATCCCTTCTAGCTCCCTCCGTATTTCTACAAATGACTCTAGTTTATCTTTTTTGATTGCTGAATAGTATCCCATTGTGTGTATATACCACATCTTCTTGATCCAGTCATCTATTTTTTGGGCATTTGGGCTGTTTCCAAGTCTTACCAATTACAAATAGTGCTGCGTGGAACATAGGGGCACAGGTGCTCTTTTGAATCAGTGTTTTTATGTCCTCTGGGTAGATCCCTAGGAGTGGAATTGCTGGGTCATATGGAAGCTCCATTTCTAGTAAACTGAGGAGCCTCCATATGACTTTCCATAGTGGCAGATACTATACTTTTTACAAAGTCACCCTGTGCAACAACTCTGTGGGCACCATTTTCCAACAGCTTTGATGATGGTTAGCATTTTTAGCAATAAGTACTTTTTAATGAAGGTATGTATATTTTTAAAAGACACTGTCCTATTGTATACATAATAGACTATAGCATAGTATAAACATATGCATATATTTTATAGTCACTGAGAAACCAAAAATGCATGTGACTCATTTCATTGCAGTGTTTGCTTTATTTTAGTGGTCTGGAATCCGACCTATAAACCCTCCAAGTTGTGTCTATAATGATCAGACTTTTTTAACATGTATGCTATGGAGATACATGTGCTTCCTTATTAATGCATGAAACCAGCAGTCTGGCTAACTGCCCCAGTCTGATAACTACCCCACTTCTACTAAAGTAGCAATGAGCTTTCAATGTAATTCACACAGCCACGATAGTTGTGATGGATGGAAAATACCTGTCCATTCTATTGATACAGGTATTTTCTATGGCACGGGTACTGCTAATACTATGGTTGTCATCCACGTTCATAATTGAAGGAAATGTTAAATTTTGCAAGATGCAAAACTTTTTCCATCTAACGTCACAGACCTTGACTCTATATACTCTGGTCCATCTAATGAATTCACTTGTCTTGCCCTGGACTGGTACTTTTGCAGCTGATTTTTTTTTTCAGTTATTTACTTTCTTACACTGTTGATTGCAGCTAGTCTTCATGATTACTCTAGGCAGCGTTAACTCTGTATTACAGAGGAGGAAAACAACTTGCCCTAGGCCACTGGGCTGGTAGCTGGCACAGTCATTATTCCATGGAAGGAAGGGTCTCCAGGTCTAGTGTTTTTGTTTTTCTTTTAAAGATTTATTTATTTATGCATACAGGCACTGGGGTACAGGCCAGAGGCATGGGGAGTGAGAGGATTCACCAGGAGTGGGGAACAGAACAGGCAGCTGAAGCACACTGCTGAGGGGAGCAGCGGGCAAGGCAGGAGAGGTCTGCTGCACCATGTGGGTCCCCTCCCAGTCTGGTGGCAGGGATCAAACTCGTGCTTCGGTTTGCTTCATAGTGCATTGCTTAACCCACTGTGCCATCGGGGAGGTCCCAGGTTTAATGTTTTCTCATAAAAAGCTTTGTCAAGGTGTAAGATGTGGGTGATGACCCCAGTGAGAGGGGTTTTCAGACTTTGCTGTGCATAGGGGTTGTGGGAGGAACTCAGCTGTTCCCTTGGCCCACCTGCTAAAGGTTCTGATTCCCCAGCCTGGCATGGGCTTACGAATCTGCTTTTTTTGGGGAAAGCACTCCAGGTGATTTTGATGCAAGAGGCCTGCCCTGTGAGACACTAGTAACGAGACCAGGGTTTGCTCATCAATGGGTAGCTTCAGACACAGACAGTCTTGATGACTAATAAGGTGCTTTAGGAGACACATTTAACTTAATGTTCTGGTAGACTCATCCCTGTTGAAATCTATGACTATACACATAAAAATACTCAGTCACTCTACCCCAGACACAGGTTAATAGGTGGAGGCAGGGTGAGCACTTTTTCTTCCCCTTCCTTCCTCCTCCCCTTGTCTCCTAGGCCACGGTTACCTACTTATGAAGGCTCTGGGTCCAGAATGGCACAACCCTTTCCTGCCCTCAAGCCCTGTACAACAGGTAGGCCTCAGCTGTCTCTCCCCGAATCCTACAGATTCTGGCCCTTGGGGATTTAGGAGAGGGATCCAGGAGGCTTTAAGGAAAGGGGGCAGATGCCTGTAAACCACACCTTCAAGCACGGAGGATTGAGCACCCAGCCTGGCACAGACATAGAGGTTGGAAATGTGATAGAGCATGTAAGGAGATTCACTGATGATATGTGTATAATGGGGTATGTGATGCCAGAAAGGCAAGTGGGGGCATTCTTAAAGAATAAGAATCCAGGCCACCCTGGTGGCATAGGGATGAAGCACTACACTATGAAACATCTGCAGCCACTGCAGCATGAGTTCGATCCCCGGCCAGGGAGGGGACCCACATGGCACAGCAGACCTCTCCTGTCTTGCCCGCTGCTTCCCTCAGCAGTGTATTTCAGTGGATCTGCCTGTTCTGTCTCTGGTGAGTCCTCTCATCCCTGTACCTCTGGCTTAGACCCCAGTCCCTATATGCATAAATAAATCTTTAAAAAAAAAAGGTTAAGTGTAGTGGCAGGAAGGGGGGCACTGGAGCAGGGTTCAGGATGGTTCTGGGGAGACGGGTCAAGGAAGGAGTCTCTTGGAGCCCTCAGTGGCTTTTCATACTTTATTTAGTAGAGGTGGCCAGGTACATGGCAGGCAGGGGTGCCGGGGGGCCGGGAGGCTGGCAGGCCTCCCAGCCCTCGGCGCATCTCACCCTCTCGGCTGCTTCTTCTGTCTCTGCTGCTGCTGCTGCTGCTGCTGCTGCTCCTTCATCCTGTTGGTTCTGTTGGTCAGTCCTCGCAGTTCTGGCGTCCTCATGATGCCACCCATTTAAGCCCGTGTCCAACACAGGTGTGCCCACTTGCGCATGCGCACCCTGGAATGCTCGCAGCACCGCAGGTGTCCACCATCACAGTGGTGGAGGGTGGAGATAACTGATCATTCTCTGACCCTACAATAAGAAACCATGGAAGACCTGTGTACAGGAGCTTTTGAAACCCAGTAGTTTATGGTGACTGAGGATTCCCTTCTTACTGTGTCACTACCACTCTAGTCCTATAAACTTGAGAGCAGAGAGTGGATGACTGTGAAGAATTTCAGAGAGACTGTTGCAAGCGCTCCAGGGAGCAGGAGAGCCAAGAGAATGAACTTCCTCTGAGGTATACCGCAGTGCCAGGAGGGCACAGGCAGGTTCTGGCAGCTGGGTCAAGGAGGAGTCCTGGAGCCTTGGGCTTTTTCAGGGTTTTATTGCTCTTTCTATCATTGGTGATCAGGTACACGGCAGGCAGGCGGGGGTTGGAGGGGGGCCAGGAGGCCAGCAGGGCTCCTAGCGCGAGCGCATCTTCACTCTGGGCTCTCTAGTCTCTGCTTATGCGCTTTCTCCTCCTTCTGCTCTCTTCTCCCTCTCTGCTGACGGCCTCATGATGCAGCCCTTATACAGCCCGTGTCTCAGCCCAGGTGTGCCCATTTGCGCATGCGCACACCCTACCTGGGGGGGTTGCCTGCCATCAGGCACGGGTGCAGCACCGCAGGCGTCCATGGTCGACACCAATGGCGGGAGGGCGGAAAAGCTTGATCCCTTTTCACCGACCCTACATATACTCTTAGAACCTTGCTGCTTTGTGGGTTTGATCAACCTGAGTTTGAATCTTAATCCTTTTTAGTGCCTGGACTAGCATTTGACTCTTATGTGTTTGCAACCTCACTAGAGTTCTTCCTCAGGTCCAGCTGTACTGAGTTAACAACCCATCAGTTAAGATAGGTCTCAAGAGCTGCTGATGGACTTAGAAATACTTCCACCGAGAGCTGCTTCCTTTTTCCTGTTGACTTATTGAAACAACATTAATAATGCAGTTGCTACTTAAATGCACCAGTAATGCCTATTAATGGAAGGTGCTTATCGTAGCTGGGTGGCCAGAGCAAAAGGAAAATTAAAGGAGAGGTTGCTTTGTGGCGCCTCGCTGAAGCCCTCTCCCTCCTGTGCTCATCTCTCTCGTGTCCCTTCTGCGCCATCTGGGACCAAGGCAGGCCCTGGGGTTTTGCAGGGAGGCCCTTCTCATCCCATGGGGCCTCCTTTGGCCCTGGCACAGATGGAATTGCCTACATCTAGGCCTGGTGTGAAGTCTCTTCCCTTTGGGTGGGAAATAGAACCCATCCACTCTGTGTAAGTGACACCTGAGCCTCTATTCCAAGAACTCCATTAGTTTCTGGGATTTGTGTTCTCCTGATTTCTATGTTACTTCCTTTAGCTTTTGGAGAATCTTTTCTTGAATCTGTTAGCCTTTCAACCTCACTTGGACTGAAGGGGAAAAATAGGGCTTTTGAGACTGCAGGGTGACCAGCTGACACCTCCAAACTGCTGATGGGAACAGTGTCGCTATGGCCCCAGTACCCATTCTGCAGCCAGCGGTTCCCCGCTTAGGACCTCCTCATCCTCTAGAGAATGGGAGGTTTTTTTTTGATTGAGGGTGTAGGGTAAATGAAAGTTAGCAGGTTTTTCCATCTTCCCGCCATTAGCATCGATGATGGACACCTGTGGTCCTGCACGCATGCCTGATGGTGGCACCTCAAGTAGGGTGTGCGCATGTGCAGGCGGGCACACCTGCGTAAAGAGACCGGGTACATAAGGCTAGCGTCACAGGGACACCACGAGCAGCTAAGGTGTGGCGGTGGAGCACGGTGGAGCACGGTAGGGCGTGTCACAAGACCAGCTAAGACAACAGGGAGCCTGCTTGAACCGATGATGAGCCTACCGGTCTGGCACAGCTGCAGGGCAAGGGGTGATCCCCTTCTGCCTCTCAAGGCTCACCCCATTCTACCATACTCAGTCCCTTATGATCTATGACACTCACAGAGGGAGGAGAGAAGAGTGTGCGGTCAGTATCCTCCGAATAGAGCCCCCTCTTCTTTGGGGGAAGAGGGCTCTTTGTCTCTATTCCAGACACTTGAGACTACCATGGTTTTTTCTAGTCCCAGCACCCAGAGCAGACAAAAAGGGCCCTGAGGATGCGTCCAAACCACAAAGAAATTTGGTGAGTCTTAAGAATGTCTTAGAGATGATGTAAGAAGTCGGGCCACCCTGGTGGTACAAGGGGTTAAGTTGCATCGCCACTGCAGCAGGAGTTCAAGCCGGCCAGGCAGGGGACCCCTATAGTGCGGCAGACCTCTCCTGCCTCACCCGCTGCTCCCCTCAGCAGTGTGTTTCAGTCAGTCTGCCTGTTCTGCTCCCCGCTCTGTCTCTGGTGAATCCTCTCACCGCCCTGTACTCTGGCCTGCACCCCAGTTCTTGTATGCATAAAGAAGTAAATCTTTGAAAAGAGAAAAGTCTTTGAGTCTACACTGCAATTCCCTACCCCTGCACTGTGGGTCCCTAAGCCATCTTGCTGGACAACCTTGTGAAGCAGGTGAGTGGTTCACTCGATGACAGTCCTTTCTTCCATGTGGGCAGCACTTGTAGAATGAACTCCTTTGGGGAAGAAGGTAGGATGTGGTGGGAGGCAGTGAGGGGGCTTTGACTACTTTGAGGACTAGCCATTCACCCCTGACCCCTGACCCAGGAAGTGCAGTTTAAAGGCACCTAGCCAGTTCTTGGTCTGTCAGAATGCTCCAGCCCCAGTAGCCTGGGGAGCCCTTTGACTGCCCCTCATTCCCATCTGGCATCGTGGGGGTGTCCATTTCCCTCCAAGGGGCACTATAGGGCCAGGTAGGCGGTGACCACGGAGCCCGGCAGGGGCCGCCTTCACAGCAGCGGGGCAGATGTGTGAGTTACACGCTACATCTGGAAGCAGCCCCCGGTTCCGGAGGACTAAGCCCCAAGTGGGTGGCCAGGAGACTGGGTACCGGTTTTGGCTTCTCAGGTGACATCAGGCCTCATCCCGTTAAGTGTGAACCAGGAGAAGAGAGGGAATGGAGTAGTGGTGTGATTCTCACACAGCAGGAAATCCAGATTCAGTTTCGTTGAAGGAATAAGACAGCCTCAGGGACTACATTATTAAAGTGGACAAGTAGCCAACAGAAGAGTTCAAAACAGTGAGGCGCCATATGAGGGGGGTGGAAGGAGGACAGCAGGAAGTCAGCAGAAAGTGCCTTATGCCACCAAGTCAAATAGCAGTAAAAGCATATTAAGGAGAAATGGAGGTGACTGCTAAACAGACACGGAAGAGTTTTTGTCTGGATTGGGGGGCTAACAGTTGAGGATGGACAGGGGGTTACCGCTTTTCATGTATGTCTTTTTGTATTTGATTAAAAAAACACATATGCATGTGTTATTTTGATTAAAAATGAACACTTATTCAAACCAAACTTAGATACAGAGAACAGACTGCTGGTTACCAAAGAGGGTTGGGGGGCGGTGAGTGAAATGGATAAAGGGGGTCACTTGTATGGAGGGGGGAGCTAAACTTTTGGTGGTGAGCACACTGTGTATACAGGTAATAGTCGCACCTGAAACTTATGTTACAAACCAATGCTACCTTAGTAAAACTTGGGGAGAAAAAGTGAAATGTGCTCGACAGTCACCCCTCTGGCCCGCGCAGAGTGAGGCGAGCAAGTTGATGTGCTGTGAAGTGCTGTGCTGGGTGGGGCATGGAGGTGACCTCTGGCCTGGGTAGCCAGACTGCCTGGACTCGCATTATGGCACCGAGTCCTGCGGTGGCCATGGCACATCTGGCCTCTCCGGAAACAAGAATACTCCTCCCAACCACACAGGGTGCTACGGCGATGAAATGAGCCCGTATGCAAGGAGGCGTTTTCAGTAGTGCGTGGCAAGTGGTAAGTGCCAGCAAGTGTGGAAATGGAGGTAAAGGTCACTTAAATGGTGCTCATGCCATCCTTGGGACTGGGGCTGTTGAGAAGGTAAAAAGTGGAAATCCTTCGCTCAAACACCACAGGAATTTTTTTCTGAAGTGGAGAATTTATTTTGGATTTGGAAATATCCCTGATTATACTTTACTTTTAAAAATGCAAATGTACGGGCCTCCCTGGTGGCGCAGCAGGTTGAGCACAGCACTGTGAAGCAACCGCTGCACAGCAGCACAAGTTCGAGCCCTGGCCAGGGAGGGGACCCACATGGCCCAGCAGACCTCTCCTGCCTCCCCCACTGCTCCCCTCAGCAGTGTATCTCAGTCCATCTGCCTGTTTTGCTCCCCACTCTGTCTCTGGTGCATCCTCTCACCTCTCACACCTCTGGCCTGTACTCCAGTTCTTGTATGCATAAATAAATAAATCTTAAAAAAATAAAATGCAAACATAAAACAAAGCTCTTCTCCTCTTTGGGTAGAGAGAGTAGGCCTGAACCTGGAGCTGTAGGCTGGCCCAGCCACGGAGGGGACTGCAGATTCTTGGCACCTGCAGCCTGCATGGGGCCCTTTTTCATTGTTTCGCCATGGCCCAGGGCTTGCAGCGCTTTGAGGAAACCTCAGGTACACAGCCTTCTGGCCGAGCCTCTGGGTTATGTTGCTGGGTCGTCCACATCCCTGGGGGAGCAGTTTTCCTGTTTGCTGTGGCTGAACTAGGAAAAGATGCCTCTGCAGATTTCCACTGAAATCAGGATTCCTTGGAAGATTTTGAGAAGAGGCTCGTATCTTTCCAAGTACAAAGTGACTTTGGAACGTAAAGAATTTCTCTGGGTTCAGTTCCATGGAAGTTTGTCACAGACCTTTGTCCTGGAACTATGAAACCCAGATATTTGGGGTAAGGAATAGGAATAAGTAATCAACAAATTAAAAAAAAAAGGTAATGGGATAGAAAAAGATTGGGGTGGGGGCCACTTTGGGTGTTGGTAATAACAGACCTTTGTTTGAGATGACGTTTGAGTCGAAATTGGTGAAAGATGGCATACTACAGACTGAGTCCCCATCCTACGCTTAGCGAATGGAAGGAGTAGGGGACAGGGCCCGGGAAGCTGTGCTTTCTTCCAAATGGTGTCCATGTGTTCCAGAACCAGAGACTGGGCCTCCTGGTGGCACAAGGGGTTAAGCACCACACTATGAAGCATCTGCAGCCACTGTGGCAGGAGTTCAAGGAGTTCGATCCCCAGCCAGGGAGCTGACCCACATGATGCAGCAGACCTCTCCTGCCTCGCCCACTGCTCCCCTCAGCAGTGTGTTTCAGTCAGTCTGCCTCTTCTGCTCCCCACTCTGTCTCTGGTGAATCCTCTCACACACACCCTAACCCTTGCACCTCTGGCCTGTACCCTAGTTCTTGCATGCAATCTTTTTTTAAAAACAAACCTGGAGACCTGCAGCCCTGGGGCTTTTGCCTCACACCCGCTGAATCCACTTGCCAGAGCCTGCGGTTCAGGGAAGGAACCTCTCCTGGTCAGATGGCAGGAGGACAGGAAGCAGGGGACACACACACACACACACACACACCCATCGCCACCCCCTCTGAGGCTGTCCCATTTTAAAACCCATGTCCAAGACGCCCACCCCACCCAGGCTCCCAGCGTCTCTCGCATAAACTGTCAGTGAAACTCGGATTGAGCTGGGAGCCTGGCAGCTGAACGCTCGCTCCGGGAGCGCTTGGGACAGCTGGCGCAGCCTTCTCCAGGCCGGTCTGTGCGGCTAAGCCTCTGCCGCCCCACGCCCATTCCTCTCCGGGACGGCGCTCTGCGCGCTGCGGGACCCCGCGCCTGCTTGGCCCCCGACCAGCCCTGTGGGCTGGGGAACCTGCCGCAAGCGCCGCAGTTCGGACCCACAGGCGCCGGGCGGCCGCGGACGCCCGGGTGTCTCGGTCTCCCCCGGCCGGTGCGCACCTGGCCCGCGTTCCGCGGGGGGAGCAAGAAAGCTCTGGACTTGTGCTCTCTCCACACGCTCCCGTGCCCGCTACACCTCCGCCCGCCCCTCTCCATTTCCCCAGCGCTGCAATACGAGGAGCCCCTGAGATTCCCTCCGGACCAGGGAAGGGGCATTTCGCCCTGGCGGCGCCCGCCTCGCTCCTCTCCGCTCCCGGCCGCCAGCGCCTCCCGGGCGGCGAGCGTGCTCCTCCGGGCGGCCGCGTCCAGGCTCGCGGGCCGGCGGTGTCCCCGGCGGGGCAGGACCAAGCGGCGACAAGGTCGCAGTCCGAGGTCCCGCCCGGCCCGCGGCGCTATCGTCAGCCACGCCAATAGGCGACCGCGGCCGCCGCCCCCGCGCGCTCAGGCCCGGCCGTCCGCCCCGCCGGCCCACGCGGGTTGGAGCCGAGCGCCGCCGGGGCCCGCAGCGCCGAGGTCCGAGCCGCAACCGCCACCCCGGCGCCGGGGCGGGCGAGCGAGCGGCGCCCTGGGCGGCTCCCCATGCGGCGCACGTGTGGCCGCCGGGCCCGCACGCCCAGGTGAGGCCGCGCCATGGGGCAGGCGGGCTGCAAGGGGCTCTCCCAGTCCATCTTCGACTACAAGACCGAGAAGTATGTCATCGCCAAGAACAAGAAGGTGGGCCTGCTCTACCGGCTGGTGCAGCTCTCCATCCTGGCGTACTTGGTGATGTGAGTCCTCGGGCTTTCGGGAGGGAAGGGGGGAGCAGCCGCAGCTGGGGCTTCCTCCCCGCCTGGCCTTGGCTGTGTGTACTTGGTTTCCCCTGTGGCTGGGCTGACGCTCTGCTTGGGGAGGGGTTCCGCCTTGGGCCCTTGGGTGGAAGAGTGGGGGACGAGGAGGGAGCCCCAGCTCTGGAGATGATGATACCGGCTTTTGGCTCCTTGATTTATGAGGCTTCCGGTGGTCAGCTCCTTCCTCTAGGGCCGGAGCCCCCAGTCTTAGGGTTGTGGGAAGGGAGCAAGGATGCAGGGGCGGTTGCAGCTGTGCCCCGGGAGTGTGTCCCTGGGCCTTGGCCTGCTGCTGGCCCAGGCAGCAGACAGGTTATTTATAATCACTGAGCTCAGTGCCAAGGAACTCATGAGTCTGGCATGTCCCAGTACTCCCTCTGGTCAGCTTGCCCACCAGTGCCTGGCCTCTCTGGTATCCAGGTGGGTGTCCTGCCCAGGGCCCTCTACCCCCCTACCCAGCTTCATCATCTGTCCACCACTCCCCACTCCCACCCCAGCCAGAGTCGGGTCATCAGCTGACTGGGCAGTTCCTTGGGGTTGCTCAGCCAGGCACAGAATCCCCCTGAAGAGGGAGGTAATGATACCAGCTGGCTACGATGTGGCTGTGCCGGTTTTACACCTTCAGTAAATGCCAGTTGAGTCACTATTTCCTGACAGGGAGGGCAGCCCTGACCTCACCTTTCTCCCTCCTGGAGGCCAAGGCCAGTGTGCCACGAACTTCATCCCCAAGGTACCTGCTGGTCTCTGGCCTGAGGGCCTCTGTGCATGCTGTTTCTCAGCCCGGTGGACCCTGCATCCTCCGCTTGGTCAGCACCCATCCATCCTTCAGGCCGGGATTCTCCCATAGCTCCCTCTCCTCTTCCTCCTTGGCACGCCCACAGTGTAATTATATGCTTATTTGGGGAATCGCTTGCTTAATGTCTGCATCTGACTCCCCACCAGTTTAGGGTTGCCATGATGGCGGGGCCTGGTGTTGCTGAAATGCTTAGTGATTAGGTATGAAATGTGAGTGAATGAATGAATGTTGTTGAATATTTGCCAAGCGTTTCTGTCCAAGCCAAGCCCAGTGTGTCATTCTAAAATGAGTGATGGGCTCAAGTGTCACAGTCCCTTGGAGTTCTTTAGAGATGGGGGGGTCTGGGACATACCAGCTCCATACCCAGAGAAGGGGGGTCATCCGGGTGGGCACCCCCTGTGTGGGGTACCTCAGCACCCCGCACACTACTACTGCATGACCTCAGGCAGGCAACTTCCTGGCCTCAGTCTCCCAACCCTCCCCGAGTCAATCTCCAGCATAACAGTCACGTCAGCAGGAAGATGAGGTCGTGCGTGCCGAACCCTGGCTCCATGCGAGGTGCTCCGTGTGTGAGCAGCTCACGTGCACTCTCATTACAGAAGCCTTTTTGTTTTGGCATCATTTTAGTCTTATGGGATAAAGGTGATAAAAGAATAGACAAAAACATTTCATTCTTTTCACTTTGATTCCCCCAAATTTAACATTTTTCTACATTTGTGTTTTCTCCCTTTCTCTTCCCACTTCCCAACCATACATATGTGCATTTTTTACTGTGAAGCGTAGGTTGAAGACATGATGTCCCTTTACTCCTGAATAAGTGTGGAAATAAGAGGTTATTTAGCCAGGTGTAAGTATGAAAATTAGGAAGTTAACTTTGAAATAATATTATCTAAGCTATAGTCCTTTTATAAATTATCCCCAAGAATGACCTTAATAAAAAAAATCTGAAATCATGCCTTGCAGTCAATTCTCATGTCCTTTTTAATCTGGAATTTTTGCTGAGTCTGTCTGTGTATTTCAAGATGTTGACATTATTTGAAGAGTACAGGATTTTTTGAAAAGCCATTTTAAGGGGCCTCTCTGGTGGCACAAGGGGTTAAGTCTCAGCACTACGAAGCTATCTGCAGCCATTGCAGCATGAGTTCGATCCCCTGCCAGGGAGCTGACCCACATGGTGTAGCTGCTGCCTCGCCCGCTGCTCCCCTCAGCAGTGTATTTCAGTCAGTCTGACTCTTCTGCTCTCCACTCTGCCTCTGGTGAATCCTCTCACCGTCCCCNCTGCCTCTGGTGAATCCTCTCCCCGTCCCCCCCCCCCCCCACCTCTGACCGGTACCCCTGTTCCTGCATGCATAAAAAAATCTTTAAAAAAGTTTAAAATTGAAATAATGCACATACATATAATCCAACATTTAAACCACTTAAATGACTCAGTCGCATGGTTTTCAGTACATTTACATGCGTATAGACATCACCACTCTAACTCCAGAACATTTCCACCAACCCCCACCCCAAAAGAAACCCGAATCCACTAACACATTCCTGCTTCTCCGTCCAGCCCACTGGTGCTTCCCTCTCTGTGGAGAGGCCTATTCTGGATATGCCAGATGCTTCAACTCACCCATTTCGTGACCTTTCTCTGCCTTCCACTGACCTCGCAGGGCTCCTCCGTGGCCTAGCGTGAATCAGCACTTCCTCAGTGACCCCACAGCGCCCCACAAGGACGTGCTCAGGCGTTTGGGCTGCTTCCGCATTTTACCTGTTAGGAATACCGGTGCTAAAAATATCACGTACAGTTTTTATGTGGCCCTATGATATGTCTTCATTTCTCTGGGATATACGTAGATGTGGAACTGTTGGGTGACCACCTTTTGAGGAACTGCCAAATTGTTTGCAGCAACAGCCACATTTACATTCTCGTCAAGACTAGTTACTATCAGTGGATGGCAGCCAAGTAGGATTTCCTGGTGGTTTTGATTTGTATTTTTGTGATGACCAGTGATGTTGAGCCTCTTTTCATGTGCTATTGTCATTTATGTAGTTTTTGTTGTTATTGTTTTTTTGTTTTTGAGAAACGTCTATTCAATTGGGCTATTTGTCTTGTCAATTATTTTTAAAGATTTATTTGTTTATGCATACAAGAGCTGGGGTACAGGCCAGAGTTGCAGGAGGTGAGAGGATTCACCAGAGACAGGGTGGGGAGCAGAACAGGTAGATCGACTGAAATACACTGTTGAGGGGAGCAGCGGGTGACTCAGGAGAGGTCTGCTGTGCCATGTAGGTCCCCTCCCTGGCCCGGGCTCGAACTCGTGCTGCTGTGCAGCGGATGCTTCACAGTGCAGCGCTCAACACTCTGCGCCACCAGGGAGGGCCCCTGTCTCCCCAGTGTTGGGCTGTGGGAATTCTTTCTGTATTTTGGATACTAGGCTCAGCTACAAGATTTGCAAATATTATCTCCCATCCTGTGGGTTACTTTTTCACTTTCTTAGTATTATTTAGTAGTATGATTTGATGCGCAAAAGTTCTTAATTCTGATAAAGCCCAATAAAATGTTGCAGCCCCATTTTGTAGAATGCTTCCCCCTTGGTTTCCTCTTGGTCCCCCCATAATTATGCACCCCCCTTCCCCCCCAGGAGGGGGCGCCCTCATCCCGCTACTCACTCCCGGTGTTGGCTCCTGAAGTCACGTGGCCAGTTCGTGGGCGGCAAGGTTTCCTCCAGGTCCGCCTGCCGGGCCCCTCCTGGGAGCCCCCGTCTCTTGCCTCTGGGCTTGCCCGGTTGCCTACCCTGCTTACAGGATGATTTTCACAGCTGTGGGAGTTGTGACCCTGCCTGTCGGCACCCCACCCCGGGTCTGGGAAACTTCCCTGAGGGCAGCAGCGGGGCTAATGCCCACCTGCCGGGCCCTTCCCGCAGCTGGGTGTTCCTGGTGAAGAAGGGTTACCAAGACACGGACACGTCTCTGCAGAGCAGCGTCATCACCAAAGTCAAGGGTGTGACCTTCACCAACACCTCGGAGCTTGGGGAGCGGCTCTGGGATGTCGTGGACTACGTCATCCCGCCCCAGGTCTGCGCCCTCCCTGGCACGGGGGTCCAACCGCAGGACCTGACTGAGGGGGAGGGTCATAGGGGAGACGCCTCAGGGACCCAGGGCCTCTATTCATTGCCTCTCCTGCCCAGGATTTGCAGCTAGACACCCTGCCCAGATTCTGCCCCACACGGACCCCATTCCCTGTGTGCTTATGGTCTGCTCTGTTCCCAGCAAGCACGTTGAGACCAGTGGGGCCCAGAGAAGCTTAGGTCAGTGGGAGTCAGGGGGCCTGGCCAGAGAACCCTGCCTTCAGATTAGCCTCTGCTGCTGAGAATGGTTTCCCTTTTCCCAGCTCTGGACTTGGATTCCTGGCTTGAGGTCAGAGTAGGGGTTTGTGGGGTGGGGGCAGCTTGGGGTTGTAGGCCTGGAAGGGACCAATCAAAGAATGCAAGGACTCTGCAGTCATTGGAGAGATGGGTGGGATCCACCAGTTCGGGAGCCCTGCTATCCCCAATACCCTACAGAGACCCCACCCCTGCCAGGCAGCCACGGGAAGGGTCCCCAAGAAGGCAGGGGTTCCTCAGCCCCTCTCTGGTTCCTCAGGGAGAGAATGTCTTCTTCGTAGTCACCAACCTGATCGTGACCCCCAACCAGCGGCAGGAAGTCTGCGCTGAGGTTTGACCTGGCACCGAGAGCTGGGGCGGGTGGGAGGACTCCGGGGTGCACGCCCTGGGGTGGTAACTGCATGGTTTGGGGTGATGCAGGCTCCCAGAGGGTGTGTGACCCAGGCAGGGGAGAACCCTTGTGCTCACTCGGGTGGGGCCTTGCTCCGATCTGGGCTTCTTCAGGGACTCCCACCCGCCCCTCCCGCAGAGTGAAAGCATCCCCGGGGCTGCCTGCCACATGGACGAGGACTGCCCGCAGGGGGAGCCTGTTCTGACTGGAAATGGTGAGGCCGAGAGTGGCCTGGGCTGGGGCGAGAGGGGCCTGAGTGGGAGCTCCTGGCCTGACCTGTCGCCTCTGCAGGAGTGAGGACTGGCCGCTGCCTGCGGGCACAGAGTATGCCAAACGGCACCTGTGAGATCTTCGCCTGGTGTCCGGTGGAGACCAAGTCCAGGCCCACGTGAGTGGCTGTGGCCGCGGGGCCCTGAGCGAGGGGTGGGGGGTCCAGGATGGGCAGTTGGTCCCATCCTATCGGTGGAGACTTGCTCGCGCTGGGATCCCCGTTCTCAGGACCACCCCAGCGTGAGCACACAGCCTGTCCTGGCCAAGCCTCCAGGGGCCCTGGGCCTGGGGGAGGCGCAGAGGCTGGGGCAGGGCCTCCTGGGCAGTGTGTCCTGGCTTGGTTTTCAGGAAGCCGCTCCTGAGCAAGGCTGAAGATTTCACCGTTTACATAAAGAATTTCATTCGTTTCCCCAAATTTAACTTCTCCAAGTAAGTCAGGCTTGTGGGGCTTGGCTGCTGGGGATTGGGGAGGGAGGGGGCTCGGCTGGTGTGTGGGCCCCATGCATGGTGTGGGCAGCATCTGTGCCGAGTGAATGTGGGTGACGCTGGGGTGGACTGTCCTTGAGTGTGAGGCTCTAAGAGGGTCTGGGAGGGGTCAGGACTCAGGAGGGGCTGAAGTCAGGAGCCCGGCCTGTGCTAGCGAGGGGCCTAGTGACCGGCCAGGGAACAGCAAGCCTCACTTTCACCGCATTGGCTGTTTGTGGTCTCCACACAGGACCAATGTGCCGGACACCAAGGACAGGGCTTTCCTGAAGTTCTGTCAGTTTGACCTCAAGAACCCCTACTGCCCCATCTTCCGCCTGGGGTCCATGGTCAGCTGGGCGGGGAGCAACTTCCAGGAACTAGCGCTGCAGGTGGGTGTGTGCGCTGGCCCGTCCTCCCTGGGCTGGGCTCGGCAGTGAGGGGGTGCGGGCCTGTGGGGCCAGCTGCCCTGCAGTCCAGCCCACCTGCGACCCAGCCAGCTGTGTGCGCCCCGAGGCCTTGGGCACTGGGTGAGGGTCCTCTCACACTGCAGCCTGGTTCTTAGCTTTTGGGGCTCCAACTGACACCCAGTGAGGAGCCCCCTCTTCTCCCTGAAGCACGAGGTGGGGGCTGCCGGCTGGGGCTCTCAGTGATGTGCTCCTAGTCACTCAGAGGTGGGCAGGGACCCCTGGCACTCCCCTTCTGCCCTCTCCCCTGCCCTCCCTCCCGCAGGCCCTCCTCACCCAGTGCCTGGGCCCTGCCCCCCCGTCTTGTCCTGCTCTCCATGAAGAACGCCGTTGCCAGAGTTCTGCACATTGACTGTTGCCTCCTTTTCATCAAGGGCGGTGTGATAGGAATTCAGATCGAATGGGACTGTGACCTTGATAAAGAGCCCTCTGAATGCAACCCTCGCTATTCTTTTAACCGCCTGGATACTTTTTCACAAAGCTCCATCTCCTCTGGGTATAACTTCAGGTAACGGGCTGGGCCTGTCACCTTGTGGCCTGACTGCCTTTGTGTCCTTTCCTGGAAAGTGTCAGCACTGAGACACCCCTACCAGGGGGTCAGCGAGGAGGTTGGGAGCGAGGCCTGGTTTCCTGCTGGGTGGTCTCCAGCGGAGCTTCCTGGGGGAGAGGGTGGGCCCATTGCATGGCGGGAAGCCCTTGCCTCTTGAGGACTGGGGGCTGGACTTCAGGCATCTGGATGAGTCTTTGATGTAGCCTCAGCAGGAGGGTTAGGGTCCCCCCTGGGCTGCTGAGGCGGGGTCCTGGGAGTGCTTCTGCATCTCTAAAGCAGCCAGGTGTGTGCTGCCAGATAGGGAAGGCCCAGCTAAGCTGAGGTCTCTCCTGAGTCATGTCTCCCCCAGGTTTGCCAAATACTACCAAGATGCTGCCGGGGTGGAGTTCCGCACGCTCATCAAAGCCTACGGCATCCGCTTTGACGTGATGGTGGTGGGCAAGGTGTGTGTGGGCGGGGAGGACTGGGGAGGGAGGGGTTTCTCTCTTCCTGAGGGTGGGCAGGTGGCGGTTGGGGCGGGGGCATTGGGAGGGCCCTGGGGAGGCCACTGGCCCTGACCCCCACCTCTGCAGCTGTAGCTGTCTTTCTGTGCCCCAGGCAGGGAAGTTCAGCATCATCCCCACGGTCATCAACGTGGGCTCTGGGGTGGCGCTCATGGGAATTGTGAGTATCTCTCCTACCTTCACCCCTTTCCCTCTGAGCCGGCAGTAGCACTGGCAGGGGAGGGGGAAACTGCCCCAGAGGAGTTGTCCCCATGTCTAAGAAAGCAGGGGTGTGGGTGAAGAGGGCCTCCTGGAACCTACACCTGCCTGCAGCCCCTCCCCCAGGTGGCTGTGACTGCCTGAGTTTCTCCTTCCAAAGCCAGAGAGGCGTCTGCCTGGAGCTCTGGGGCTTGGGAGGGTGGAGGGGGTGCAGAGGTGGGGGGTGAGGGGAGGGTGTCTGGGATTTTGCATCAGCTCCTGAACTTTTTAAGCCTCATTTCCGTTGCTCCTATATAGTGTTTCTCAGCTGTAGCCTTGTTGACATTTAGAGTCAGAAACTTCTTTTTTCGGCGTGGATGTCTGCATTGTAGGGTGTTTTAGTCTCTACCACTAGATGCCAGCAACTCCACATCTCCTAGTTGTAGTGCCCCCAGATATTTCCAGACATTGTCAAATGTCCCCTGGGGGGTGGGAGTGGTGTTGGCAAAATCACCCCAGTCAAGAACCACTGGGAAACAGGTGAGGGGCGGGGAGGTCAGTCTGGACCTTCCTCAGATCTGTCCCTCCAGCTGGGCCCAGAGGGGCGCACAGCAGAGGAAGTGTGGCTGGAGGGCAGAGAAATGTTTCCCCAAATCTCTTCATGCCCCTTTGTCCTGGAGCTGTCAGTGTGTGGCTGGCCCCTTGCCAGGGTTTGGCAGCCTTTCCCCTCACTGCTCTGCCCCAGTGAGCACAAAAGCCCCAGGGGAGGTTTTTTTTGGCAGGGGCTAGCATGGGCTTTCTGGGATCAGAAAACTGTCCTGTAACAGGATTCAGAGGCGTGAGAGCGATGCACACGAGCCCCAAATGGTTTTGTACGGTAAACGTAATCGGTAGGGAGCCCTGCAGGCTCGCACCTGCGCCTCTCCTCAGACAGGGGCCGCTTCCAGCCAGCCGATTCTTATTTTGGTAAAATCGGAACAGGGGCATCAGGGAGACTTACCTATGAAATGGAGGTAACGGGAAAAATGCCGGTAGAGGCTGGCTGGGCTTGGGAGGAATGTTCTCTGTGGAACGAGGACTTGATACGGGGCGTGCCCAGAGTCGGAGGACCAGGCTCAATATGGGCCCACCTGTCAAGTCCGCGCTTCCCCCTTGGGGCTGTGGGTGGGGCGCCCTCTGGTGGAGAAGATGGACATTGCACGAGACCGGCGCTGTCCTGAGGCGCATGCGTACAGCAGTTTGTGGGGTTCGCTGTGAGCTCCCAGTCTCCTTGACCGCCGCTGTGGAGTACTTGTTCGGATCCCCTCCAATCTGCCTTTCTCACTGACTACCATGGGGTCAGTGTGACTGAGCGGTGTTTGACTACGGGGTCAGTGGACTCTAGGTTAACTGTGCTGCACCGGCCTGTGGCCTTGGACAAAGGTGCCTCTTTCGAGCCCTTCTTCCCCACCCCTCGGGGGTTGTAGGGGATCACCTAAGTGGTAAGGACGAGTGTCTGGGTGCGCCCCTTAAGCCCAGGACGCTGAGTCAGGAAACCCAACTCTATTGCAGGGGTCTTTTATCTGTGACCTGGTACTCATCTACTTCATCAAAAAAAGCCACTTTTACCGAGACAAGAAGTACGAAAAAGTAAGGTCAGTTATGCTTCCTCCCTGGCTTAGAGCCTTTACTTTGGTTTGATATGGTGCTGCGATGTGGGGACATGGGGTGCTTCCCTGGGGGGCTGGGGAAGGCGAGCATTCTGGGTAAGGACTCTGTAGGACTGGATTCTGTCTTGGAGAAGCTGGAGAAAAGGCCCCCCAGGCCAAGGGCAGGAGACCAGGCCTGCAGGCCCCGTTTGGGCACTGTCTGCACATACTGACTGTGGGCAGGGCCCAGGTCTGCTCGGCCCTCGCTTTCTCTCTGGGAAGAGTTGGTTTACACGTGCAGTTTAACGTTAGGGTTCCTGGGCTCGGAGGTCCTGGTAGGCTAGGGGGGAGGCAATTCGGAGGGTTAACGGGAGAAAATATTTATTTTGGGGGGTGTATCCCCAGGCTCTCCTGGGCTGTGTGTGTGTGTTTCAGGGCAGTGGGACAGAGTGTGAGTGGGTAACCCTGATGTTTCTAGGGGGGTAGGAAAAGGCAAGGGGCTTCCCCCAAGCCACTGGGAAAGGCTTCCCAGAGGATCTGTCTGGGACTAGATGGGGAACTGCAGACGGTGGGCTCTGGACAGGCACCAGGGGACGCCTCAGACCCACCGCAGCCTGGGACAGTGGCCTGCAGGTCAGCCTGAGTCGCTGCCTCAGCCAAACCCGAACCCCCGTCCTGAGTTGCTGGAGGAAGAGGGGTGCCTCCTCCGGGCAAGCGACTCCACAGGGCCCACCCCTGCCAGTCTGGGGAGGAGGTTTGGGCTCCTAAGGCCATGGTTAACAGGTTGTGTCCTGCCCAGGGACCTAGGGGTCCTCGATGGGCTGGCCGAGTCCTCGAAGCAGGCCGAGACCCCAGAGGCCGAGTTTGAGGAGGAGGGGTCGGGGCTGCCGGAGCAGCCTGAGGCACAAGATGGAGGCGGTGGCCAGAAGGGGAGTGGCTGCGAGTGCCCACAACTCCCCAAGTCCAGGTGAGGGTTGCTGGGTAGAGGGCCAAGACCCAGCCTGGAAGACACAGCGGCTACCCTGCTCCCTGCTCTGGGATGGCCTGGTCACCAAGCACGCTCCTGGGACCCAGGAGAGCCCTGGGTCCCAGCTAAACTCGAGGGGAGGGGATGCTGCTGGTGCTTCAACCCCTCCATGATCCCCACTAGCTCCCAATACCCCTAAGTAGCCACAAACCTGCCTGCCTGCTGTGCTGTCCCAGCTTGAGACAGTGGCAGCACTGTCTGTCGTCAGGCTTACTCTGCGGCCCTGCTGAGCTCTCCGTACGTTAACGCTCAGCCCTTAGTGGGGTGGACACTAACGCTCCCTGTTCTACTAAGGAGGAAACAGGCACAGGAAGGTTAAGGAACTTGCTCCTCATACAGCTAATAAATGGCAGAGCTGGGATCTGAACCTGGGCAATATGTATCTAGAATACAGTTCTGCACCAAATTATTCTGCCTTATCCTGCACCACCCCGCCTCCCGCCCTGTTGCTCCCCCTGCCCCCCATGCCCTGACTTCCTTAAGCCCCTTTTCCATTTGGGAATTCTAGCCTCAGCCATGTGCTGCCTCTGCCTTGCTGTGTGCCCTGGAGCAGGTGACTGGCCAAGCCTGTGTGTGTGTGTGTGTGTGTGCAAGCCAGGTGAATGGTGTGAGTGGGAAATCCTGATGTCTGTGGACAAAAAGGAAGGGGCCAGAGGCTCTACCCAGCCTTTGGAAGACGACTTTCTGGAGGCTCTGGGAATGGACCACAGATGGAGACCCTGGGCAGGAACCACGGCACTGCAGCCCCACTACCACCTGGAACGGAGGCCGAAGGCCAGCCTGCTTTACTTACCTGGCTTGAAGCCCAGCCCGAGCCCTGGTTCTGGTTGCAGACTGAGCCCCAGGGATCGCTCCTGCTCGGTCAGATTGGGGTTCTGTCCCCTTGTATGAATCGTGTCCCAGGGCTTCATGGCCCAGGGTGGACTCTCCTCCACCCCCAGCTTTTCCTTCTCTAGGATTGGCAGCCAGAGCTGGAAGCTGGACCTGGGCAGGGATGGAGCGAGAAATGGAATGGGACAGAGAGGAGTGAGGAAAGTCAGATGAAGGGGCTGGGGGCTGCAGCAGCCAGGCAAGGAGGCAGTGAGGACTGGGGGGGGGGTCCCTCAGGCACTGAGGCCCAGCAGCGTGAGCTATCTGAGCTGTCACTTCTCTGCGCTCCTTAGCCTGTTGGAAGAATGGCTGCCGTGTGGATCTTGACCCAGCCTCACCTGGGGCGCTACTACAGTTGCTGCTCTTTGGTGGGGCAACTCTAGCGCCTCAGCCTGAACATCTACAAGTGTCTGGGCTGCTGCCAGGGACCCCCACTAACTGCCTCTCTGAATGCTTGGCCTGCCTGCAGTGCACCAGCCAGCGGCTACTGGGGGTGGGGTCTGCCTTTAGGGAGGCCTTCACAACTCTCTTCTGTGTGCTTCCTCCCCCACCCCAGGTTTGACCACCTGGGGAATGGAAAGGTGAATTTGAAGCAGCTGGAGAACCTGCAGACAGTGGAGGCATAGCCTGAGGTGTTGGCTGGGAGCAGATCTGGTGGACTCTGAGGGCAGAGAGCCCGGCTCTGCACTGGGAAGCCCCCTTTGCGCTGCACCGGACAGGGGTTCTCAGGGGTTCTCACAGCTGTCTCTCCCGCACTTCAGGACTCTGTGTTGTGTGGGGTGGGGTGCCTTCCAGCGCCAGAGCAGCTCAGATCTAGAAGAGGAGGCCCTGGAGATGGATGGGGGGCAGGCCAGGGGCGGGTGGCTCCAGAGCGTTTTCACTTTTCTCTGAGCACCTAGCTGGACATTCATTTCTATATACAAACAGAAAACACTTCTTGATGCCTGCAGCGCGGGCTGAGCCCCATCCAAGAGAGGCTTAAACGAGAGGAGGACCAGCCCCAGCCCCGCAGGGAGGGGCTTCCGTCCTGCCATCACAGCCTGGCCCAGCCTCTCTGGCCTTTCTCCAGCTTCAGCTGAGATGTTCATAGATCCCTGTAGAGAATGATGGCTCTTCAGAGAAAGGCTTTGGTCGGCATCCAGAGGGATATCTGGCCTTGCCCCCAAGGATGAAATGTAAAGGTGGTTAAGGAAGACCCCTCAGGAGGCAGCTGGTCCTGGAGGGCTGAGGCAGGCCAGAAGGCTTCCAGGTAAGGGAGGGAGAGGGAGCAGAGGCCTCTGCCCCAGTCTGCACCAAACCTTGTGACACTCCAGCAGAGCACCCATCTTGGATGGGGGTGCATCTGCTTGCTCTATGGGGCCGGCATCACTGCCCGGCTGCCCTCCCTATTTCCTCAAAGGCTCAGTCAGGGTAAATGAAGTAACTGATGGGGTTCACCTGGCAGGTAGAAAACTTTTTAGGGCCACTCTCACCCCTCAGCCCTGCCCTGCCTTCCCCATCCCACCCCACCCCTACAGAACTCAGCTTCCCTCCCTCAGTGGATCCAGGTGTGGTCCCTGGCAGCAGCGGAGGCATGACCTGGGAGTTAGAAATGCAGCCTCGTGCCCCTCCCATGTCCTAAATCAGAACCTGCATTTCAACAACATTCCCAGGTGATTCGGGTGCTTGTCTGAGAAGCAGTGGTTGAGATGGAAAGTCCTAGTTCTGAGGGTGGCACCAATTTCTAGGTCACATCGTGCTACCTGGAGAAGACCCGCCCACCCCTCCCCACCCCCAGCAAAGTGGCGTTTCTTTAAGGTATTCTGACTAGGTAATACTTATGATTCAAAATGTAAAAGGGCCAAGGCCTAGATGGTGGAAAGTTTCCCTTACACCCGTTTCCTGAGGCAACCTGTGTTACCAATTTCCAGGGGCTCCTTTGTTTTGCTGACAATCCTCTTGGTTATTGGCAGTCTCCCTCACTCAGGAAATGAACTTATCCTCACACCTCGGAGAGAGACACAATGGGATGTGCTCAAGTCCTGGGCTGGGGGCTCTGGCTAGCTCCCTTCTTCTCCCCCCATGTCAGTCCCTGTGTAAACCGAGGAGCCTGGGCCCAGAACTTGGAGCTCCTTCACCTTGGCACCTGGTAACCTGGCAGCATGCTCCCCCTGCGCTCTCAGAGAGGAGTGCCCCATTTCTGGGTGATCCACTGTGGCACTTCACTTCCTCACTAAAGCAAGTCCTTGGATTTGAGGATCAAGCATGCGACTTTTATGTTCGAAGGAAAGTAAAAAGGGTTATGGTTGCCTGGAAGTTGGTCTGGTTTCTTTTAACCTGTGTCTGGAGTTGCTTAGCAGCAGTCATAGAATCTGAGAACAGTGATACTATTTTATATTATATAGGAATGAATGTGTCTTCCTACAGTTATTTAGTCAGTAAATATTTACTGAGCGCCTATTAAGTCAGATGTTGGACTAAACACAGTGACACAACACAGCACCCGGCCTGCGTGCTCAGTCTAGTGGGGCGCTGAACTTAACTAGCAGTCACGTCCACAACCACAGACCGAGTAGGGTGCTTTCGGCGTTTTTAGTGTCGAGTAGCCAGAAGTTTCCCCATGGAAGTGACATGTCGGTGGAAATCTGAAAGGTCAGTAGCAGTCCAGCTGGGCGCAGGAGATGCATTCCTGCCCAGGGACCTACCTACCTGTGTAAAAACGACGCTTTGGCAGAGAGGCCATCAAGGAGATGACGCAGTGTGACCAGAGCTGGTTTGTGAGGCTTTCTCTTTATTAGGCTGACTTTCTTTAGGGGTCGCCCTATTAAACTTGACCACCATAGACTTAATCTGTTTCGAATTCAGTAAAGCTTTCTGGGTGGCCTCGCTATGACAGGCCAGGAAGCCAGGACCCCCATTACAGCTTCTGATGGGGTTGCCAAGGTTTTCTTGCTTTTGCTGAGCCCTCTTCATCCCCTTTCCTCCTCCCCCACTTTTTTTGCATGAGTGGGAGGCTTATTGCTCTTACAGAAATGAGAAAAGAGAAATGGGAACCTGAACTCTTCAAATTTGGAAAGGCCCTGTCTCGAGGCACTGGTTATCTCATCAGGAAGATGAACGTGCCAGCCTCAGAGCTCTTCCAAGCTGACATTCCAGGATCACATGAATTCCTGTGCTTATGTCCAGGCCCTGGCCTCAAGCCATCTACGTATTATTTTCCTAACGACTAGGATTTACTGAGATGCTGGCCAACAGGAAATGTGTAAATTGGGTGCTATCCATGTGACATCATGGGGACCAACCACAGAAGAACAAAGTGCCCTCTACTCCTGATGCAGGGGTCATCAGGACTGACCGGTCACAGTTGCCTTTCTGCCTCCACCACCTCATCAGTATTTTCTCAGTGGCTGGCTGCCTCACCGGGGGGGAACAATAATAAAGAGGGAGTGTGACTACCTCCAGGGATTAAACACCCCAGCTAAGGTCTACAATGCCCTGAAGAATCCCCAAATCAACCAACTTGGATGGCATCTTGCATGTCTGGAAAGGGATCTACTTGGTTCCAACCTGCCCCCTCCCTCCAGGTGACACAAATTCTCTCAGAGCATTCTCACCAAAGACATCTCTTTCTGCCAGCTGTTTCCCCTTTGCCCACTGTATAGAATTGAAGGCAGGGAAGATGGCAAACATTTTTCTGGAATCTGCCCAATGTATGTATCCTGACATTTTTATTTGGTTATTAAACAATAAAAGGTGTTAACTTCAAACGAGTTCTGCCTTTTCTCCCTATTCTTAGTTTCATGGTCACTTTGAGTTTTGGAGGAAACTATAAGAAGGCAACACCGAGTGGAGACACAAGAAGCAATTAGAAACCAAAATGTTCCTAATGAGGAACAAAGAAATTCAAACTAAAAAAACTTTAAATGAGCACGTATTAAGACTCGGAAAGCACTGATAAAACTGATTTGAAACAAATTTTTATCTCCTACTATATAAATTTTCTAAAAAGTGATATAAAATTTTCACAGGTGTGAAGACATTTATTGCAGTATTTTTAATAGTGAACATTTCAAACAACCTTACTGCCTAACAAGGGAATGGTTAAGTTAATGAGCTCACTTAACACCTGCTCCCCTCTTTCCTTCTTATGCGGCCTGAGAAGTGTACCCTCCCTTCCTCAGAGAAGGCAGAGAGAGGACTAGAGGGTGGGGGTTGGGGGTGTGTGCAAACCAAGAATGTGAGCATCTTTAGCGAGCATCTTTAGCGGCAAAGAAAGGGTTCTGAAGAGGCCACTGGGAGAGGCAGTGGACCATGGCTTTAGCTGGCTGCTTGGTTTCCTGTGCAAACATGAGATTCAGAACCCAAAAGGGGATGTGGATATCAGATCCATTTCCTTTATTGACCACGGGCCACCTACTGTCTGTAAAGGGGAATGTGGATTCAAGTTCTCCAGATCCCATCTGATCTAAAACAGATTTAAGACACCCCAAACCTGATCGCATAGCTCCTGACTGAAATTTCCAAAGGCTTCCCCAGTTGCTCTTAGGCTCAAAGGCAAAGTCCCCATCCTCCATGAGCCAGTTCAGGTCTACCTTATGACCTCTTAATTCTCCAGATACTGGCCAAACTTCTTCCTGCCAACTCTTCACACATGTACTTTGCTGCAAATAATAACCCCATCCCCACAACAGTCTTTGGGTCTCAAGAGTTATTTCTGCAAAGATAATGTTCATTCACCCCTACCCCAAACCTGGGCTATATTTGAGCTTCCCAAGTCTTCTCCTCACAGCACTGACCATAATTTAAGTATTTGTGAAATTAGATGATTCTGCTCTTCCCAGTTAGACTGCAAATTCCATAAGCAACAAGTTCATTACTAGAACTCATCAACATTTATTTTTCAATATATGCATTTTATTCTAAGATAACCCTCTGGGCAAGTGACCATGCATTAGGTTATAGAGAGACAAGTCAATAGTTGAGCTGAAGCATCCAAACAGTCTATTTAGTCCTCATTAGACATATCCTAGAAAAAAGGGCTTGAATTCATACCTTTTTAGTGGAAAACACAGCTATTTGTAACCAGGGGAAACAGAACGGAAATGGCACCATTCATACCTGGAAGAAGTGTTTAGTGGGAGGAAAGGCAGGATTTTGAAAAGACACACTCACCCAATACACAATAACAATTCTGGCTCTGCCTCTTCCCAGCTAGTGCCTCCTCTCAAGAGGTATTTAAACTCCCTGAGCCTCAGGTCCATCAATGAGGGATAATAATCTGATCGCCATAAGAATGTTATTAGAGTAAGACAAGGGGTATAATATAAAAGGTACAAGGCACAATGCCTGACATGTAGTGAATACACAATATTAACCAATTAGTTCTTCAGATGTAAAATTTCTTATTTAGGCCTTAGCCTCTCTCTCAGTAGGTGGCCTATGTGTCAATGCACGAAAATTACAGATGGCTATGAGGCCCAGTTTCAACTCTCCAGGAATCAAAACTTGGGAGATTTTGCACCCATGGCAAACAAGGAATGCCTTAAGGTAGGAAAAAACTCCACAAAGTGTCTCACGCTTCATTTAATCTGAAGAATATTACAGGCTCTTTGTCTTCAGATATAAATTATTTATAACGTTACAGAACAAACAGCGAATTCAACATTTTAAAAACTAAGTCAGTCTACCCGGTGTTAAATTCTGGCATCAGTCCTTCCAATCTGTTTTTATAAAAAGTCATCTCTGCCCCCATTTCAGTAGACGTGCACCATGCCGTAGAGGAATGTCCAGAACAGGACGTAGGTGAAGAGGCCTCCGATGAGACCTCCTGTAAAAAGAGGTCTTCGTGACTTAAAATATTTGTTCCACCTCCTTCCCGCCTTGAGAATTAAGAGCAGGGACAGCAGGATGGAGGCAAGCAGGTAGAAGATGAAACCGTAAAGGCCGGTGAGGCCGAGGATGCCGGCCGTGGCCCCAGACAGCGCTGACACCGAGGTCCGGCAATAATCCAGGACGGCGGCGTTGCCTCGCACAGCTGCCTCGCTGATGAACGGCGGCCCTTCCCGCTTGGCCACTACAGCTGCCATCGCACCCGCCCGGGCTCAGCTTCTGCTCTCCCACCGAACAACGCGGAACTACGGAAAAAACCAAGTTACAAGTGGCCCCCGGAGCCTGGAGAACTGGGTTCATGCTACCCCTCCCCCTGGGGCTTCTGAGACCTCTCACCAGTTCAGGGTCTCCAGACACTGAGATGGCTGAGGGCTCGGGCCACTGGGAGGGCAGAGGCACGTTTGCATTCCCGGCCTAGTTACCTGGAACAAGGCGGCGGACAGTCACTAGCTAGTACCTCAGACAGTGAGAAGTAGAGATTCCCGCGGCGCCATCTTGTGCCAAAGGCTGCTGGGATGGCCCAGGCTGCGCATGCGCCAACTTCGCGCCACCACCCTTTGGCGCATGCGCTATAGAGCCTCGAGCGCTCCTACCCGCCCATTTTTCTACACACGCGCTGAGACTTCCGAAAGCCGAACAGCGCTCCGGCCGGTGATTGGTCAGGAATTGTTAATTATTCATGAGGGGGCGGTCCAAACTGGACTGCCTTTGTTAACCTGGGAGGGCGCGGCCGGGGGGGATTTTCGCTGCGGGCTTCACTGAGCGGTACTAGGTTACCAGATTGGGGCGAGATGTCCTACGTCCCCGGCCAGCCGGTCACCGCCGTGGTGGTGAGTGCGCTCGTGCGGGCTCCTCCTCCTCTTGACTTGCTCCCACTTTGCAGAGCGGTAAACTGACACCCCCAAGCAGGTTGACGGAGCCTGGAACCAGGCGCTCCTGCAAGCTGGCGTCCAGGGCTCCGGTCCCCCACTCTATTGGAGCGAGACCGCTGTCTTCTCCAGGCATGAACCAGATGGATGCGACCCCAGAGCCTCCTGTGAGCCTGGACCGCGGCTAGACCCCGCGCACTTTCGCTGCCTTGTTGAACTCCTTCCAGCCGCGGGCGATGATTGAGGAGGAAGGCCCAACTGTGGGAGTCTGGGAAAGCGCCCCCTTCCTGGCCTGTGTTCCCAGCTGGGCAGCCGCGGGGGGCAGGCGCCGGCCCCGACGTCGGTGAATCGCAGCCTCTGGAATGAGGAAGTGCTTCCTCTGCTCCAGCCGGTGCCACCGCCCAAAGGGAGATTCAGGGCGCTTAGAAGCCTGGGCCTGCCTAGCAGCCCCTTACTCCTGTCCAGTTTTGTCTTCTTGGACCACTTTCCGGTCCAGATGGTTCTTACAGCTGATTAGATTCTGCACCGAGCTTTGAATCCCGAACCGGTGGGATAAAGTTCAGCGTCTCCTGACTCTTGGAGTCTGAGGAGACCCAGGTCTCTGGCTGGGGTCAGCTCAGTTTCTTGCCTCTCTCCTTGGTTTGTCTTTTATCCTAGGCGTTATCAAAATAGGCAAAGGGAGGCTGGGACATTAGACCCAGGCACTGATGCCACAGTTGGATGGGGACCAGAGGCCAACTCTGGAGGTCGAATACTGAGTTTGGTAGTCTGATCATGCCCAACCCTAGCAGAAGCCTGCAGAAAAGACCCGGGTCTGTAAGAAATGCCTGCCAGGCAGGAAATGCTTCAGGTGGAAGTCCCAGCTCCAGGTCCTGGGACTGGCCGCAGTATCTCTGATGGAAGCTTGTGTGGTGATAAAGGTGACATGTGAGCACAGAGTGCCAGCTCAGGAGGGGGAACTATTGCTGGGCTGGCTGACAGCTGTCCTAACTTGACTAGATGCACCAGCCTGGCTTTTCCAGATCACTAGCTGAGAAATGAAACCAGCCTTGCTCCTTACCTAGAAAGGAAAGAGTGCAGGTGAAAGGCCAGAGTGGGTGGTACCCTGCATGACCTTACCCAGCAAGTCAGTGACAACCTTGTCTTCTAGCCCAAGGGCCAATATTGACTTTGAGGGTGGGGCAGACTTATTAGAAGGGGTGTGTGTTGAGCGGGTGGAGCAGGCCTGGAGGCACTCACACTTTGGAACCTGAGCAGATGGGTCCACTGGGCCTCAGGGGTCCAGTTCCTGCTTCCCTTTTCTAGTTTCATAGCTGTTCCCCTGTAGATCCTCAAAGCTGTAGGGCCATGACCTCCCAATTCTTCTAATACTAGGAACATGTCTGAACACGGTGGGTAGGCTCTGGCCTCTCCCTCTACTGCTTTGGGGTGGGGCTGGGGCTGGGATGGGGAGGCTTCCTCCCTGGTCATTGCCCCCACATTCCCCATGTAGTTGACTAAGAATGTGAAGCCATTTTGGCCTCTCCTCTGAACTCTGGCACCCTCGGTCCACCTGTCTTCACATTTGCCTGAGTGACTCCTGGCACTCCATCTCAACATGCTGCTCCTCCAGGTCTCTGCAGGAGAGCTGGTTGTGTTCTGCCAGGCCCGGAGGCTGGGTGCGCCCTTTGACCCCTCTCCATCATGAGTGCTCCTGTTGACCTCACTTTCCAAGTGGTCATGTACTTTGGTCTCCACATCCTGCCTCTGTGAAACATCTGTTCCCTTTATGGTCTGACTCAGTGGTCACTGCAACATCAAACTTGACCATGCCCTGCCCTACTCACTAACTCGAGTGCTCATTGGACCCAGAACCACAGTCAGGTGGCTAAATTCCTGGCCACCCCCCCCCCCCCAACCTGGTGTAAATGATCCCTTTGTGAAGTCTCTCGGGTTCAAATTGGGTCATCTTTTGCTTTTTCCTTCCTACTTGTTGAAACTCAACCTTTGGGGCAGAGCGAGCTGGCCTGGCTCCCAGCATCTGATGACCGGAGGGGTGCCTGCTGAGGGCTTTGAGAAGAGCCTGGCACGGTGGGGCACCAGTTCCATGGTGCAGAGCCCTGGGACCCTCCTCTGCCTCCTGCACTGCACACGAACAGGGCCTGGGACTGAGGAAGAGCCCTCCTCCCTTGGGGCTGCACGCCCTACAGCCTTTGTGATCTGGCCCAGCCTCTTCTAGCCTAACCTTAGCACCTAGTTCTGGTACTGCACTGTATCCTCTGGCCTAAAGAACATGTGTCACGGCACCTTTAAACCTCTGGTCCTGTTGGCCAGGACAGCCTTGTCCTTCCTGTGCAAGTTTTTTTTTTTTTTTCTTAAAGATTTATTTATTTATGCATACAAGCACTGGGGTACAGGCCAGAGGTGTGGGGGGGGGTGAGAGGATTCACCACAGAGAGCGGGGAGCAGAACAG
>JAGFMF010011660.1:379590-420129 GCA_019455555.1 Galemys pyrenaicus | reverse complement strand
CAGGAGAGGTCTGCCGCGCCATGTGGGTCCCCACCCTGGCCGGCAGCAGGGATCGAACTCATGTTGCAGTGGCTGCGGTCTGCTTCACAGTGCGTTGCTTAACCCACTGCGCCACCAGGGAGGCCCTTCCTGTGCAAGTTTGATCTCGGCTTTCCGAGTATTTCCAGATTGCTCATAACAGGGCATCTGAGCTGCCTCAGCAAGGGACTAGTGCTTTTTTTTTTTTAGGGCCTGCTCCCTCCTCCCCTGTGTAGTCTCTCCCCTGGGACATGGGGCCCATCCATGGCAGCCACCCCCTTGGCATGGCTCTGAGCTGGCCCAATGGCCCAAGGCTGCCACTGGGGACAGAGCAGCTTCACTTTCTACATATCCACCCAGTCCCAACTCATTTTTTTCCTTTGCCAGCAAAGAGTTGAAATTCACAAGCTGCGGCAAGGTGAGAACTTAATTCTGGGCTTCAGCATTGGAGGTGGAATTGACCAGGATCCCTCCCAGAACCCTTTCTCTGAAGATAAGACAGACAAGGTGAGGGGACCAGGGTCTTGGGATTTCTCCACCGCACAAAGGCTTGAGATGGTATGTTTCTGCTTCCTGGGTCTTGGCGGAAGAACAAATCTCATCTCTTTCAAATAATCCTAAGGAGGTCCAAGAAATGATCTGGTGTGAACAGGTAGGGGTGGGGTCGCGCTGGACCACCGAGCCCTAAGGTGGTCTGCTCGGACAGTGCCTGTGATACAGCCAGCGTCAGGGGCTGGAGGCTCCTACTTTTCTCCTTGGCTCTCTCGACACAGGTGGTGCTAGGGGAGGCTGGGTGCAGGGACAGAAAGGTGGCTGGGAACATGCAGGTTGGGCTTTGCTTTGTGATTAAGGGGGCTAGGCTGGTGACCCCCCGGAGTTGACCTGGGCTGTCTTTTTCCAGGGCATTTATGTCACACGGGTATCGGAAGGAGGCCCTGCTGAAATTGCTGGGCTTCAGATCGGAGACAAGATCATGCAGGTAACAGGTGTCCCAAAGGAGGAAAGCAGGCCTGGGCCAGGTCTTCTGACCGGAAGCACTTCCGGGTTGGGGTTGCCCCTCATTCCTGGGAGCACCTGGGGAAATCACTGAAGTTATTTTGGAGGCCCTGCTGACACTACCCTGAGAGGAAGCAGGCTTTCTCTTCTGTCTCTCTCATCTTTGGTGTCTGGTGCCCCCAGCCAGATGACATCAGCTTGGGGTGTCTGTTTGGAGGACCCAGGCAGCTCTGTTGTGCTTCCATATCCAGGAGGGCAGAGAGCTGAGATGGGGCTGTTTCCCCCGGGCCAGGTGAACGGCTGGGACATGACCATGGTCACGCACGACCAGGCCCGGAAGCGGCTCACCAAGCGCTCGGAGGAGGTGGTGCGCCTGCTGGTGACGCGGCAGTCGCTGCAGAAGGCCGTGCAGCAGTCCATGCTGTCCTAGCAGCCCGGGCGGCCCCAGCGCGTTCCTGCCACCTCTTGTACAGTGACACCCTCTGTGCTGTCTGCACCTCGTCCTGGCTTCTGCTGAGTGCTGGCCCCAGCTCTGAAGGGCAAGTGCTGGTCCCTGGGGCCTGGCCCAGCCTTTCTTCCCCTCTCCTCCTGCTGGCCCGGTCTGGGACCAGCTCTCTCCCTTGGATACTGAGGACTGGAAACAACAGGCCTAGAGCTGAGCTGTCCTGTCTGCCGTGATCACAGGCTGGACCCTCAGACCCGGTTTCCTGACCATAGCAGCGCCCAGACCTTCAGGAGGCCCCACTTCCTGAGAGCTGGAAAGCTGGAAAATACCTGGTGAGGCCATCCGGCCCCACAGTGCTCTTGGCCTCTGCTTCTCCCTGCTCCCCCACCCCCTTGCATTGCCCAGAGGGGACTCAACACACTGCCAGAAGCACTACAAAGGCCCGCCCGGATGGAAGCCGGGCAGGCTCACAGTCCACTCCATCGAAACCCCCCTCTCCCCAGGGGTGCTGGTCCCCCGGGACTCACCTGCGTCCAGGATTTAGATGAGGTTGGAGGCCGGCATTTCAGGGCAGTTCTCAGGACTGCCATTTTTCCTCTAGACCCGTGGGTTTAACTTTTGTATTTTTGTAATCACAACTTTGATACAAAGTGTTGTTCTCTTACTATTTGCTAATTCTACTTTGTATTTAGTTTACTAATTCACAAGCAAGTAAAAAAAAGGCCTTACTTCATGATGGTGGAATTCTCCTGTGCTCAGTAAAAGTGCTAGAACTCATCTGCGGCTCAGGCTAGGGCTATCCGGGTGTGGGGTGTGGAGAGCGTGGGTGGTCTGGCCTGCTGGCGGGGCCCCTCCACTCTGGGGCGGAGCCTGGCAGTCCCCAGGCACAGGATGCTAGAGCCACATGTATGGGGCTGTCTGTGAGTACCTTCACTGGAATGGGGGCGCAAGCCCCAGCTTCCACTTGCAGGAGACTCAAGGACACCAAGACGTTCATGGGAAGGACACCCGCTCTTAAGAACATTCAGTTTATCGCAGCCAGGGATACAACCTCAGACGTTTCCAGGGGTTGTGATCTGACAAGATGGGGGTGAGCTGGAGCAGTGGAAGGCAGTGCTGGCTGTACTAGTAGTTCTGGAAATTGCTGCCACTTGTGAACCCAGCGGGCACTGCCAAATCAGATGCCTTAAGTTTTCAAGTCAGGTTTTTGAGAACTCCCATTTTTCAGTGTGTCACCCAACAGGACTGAGTGGCCCCAGTAAAACAGGTCTGTGGGCTTGGTGAGGCTTCAGTCTCTGCTTTAGAGAAACAAGATCTTAAACTCTTTGATAACCTGTTCCATATGGCTATGGAAGAATCTGGAGATAAGACAGAGGAGGCCTGCCCTTTCAGACCTGACCCAGCCCCTGCTCACAGCCACAGCTGGAGAGGCATGTCTTTGGCAATGCAGGGCCTGCTCCCTGGCCCTGGGCAGGCAGGCAGGCAGGCAGGCAGGCAGGCAGGCAGGCAGGCAGGCAGGCAGGCACGTGGTTCCTGCCCATCAGCGCTGCTGATGACGTGCTGGGCTGGCAAGCTGCCCCCAGGAGAGTGAACCTCACAAGGCCACGCACTCCTTACACCAAGCAAGGAAGGAAGGCCATGCCCCCAGCCACACAGACGTGGTGCGGAGGCCATCGCACTTCCCTCCTGCATCTGGCAAGTACGGAGTCTGCATAGAAAGGAAACGCATCAAGATTTAATTGAGGTTACAGGCCCTGCACACCGGTCTAAAGTCAAAAGAGGCTGACATGGCTTGTACAAGGCACGACCTGGGACCCGCCCTGCCTGCCGGGGAAGACAACTGCTGTGGGGGAGAGGGAGCAGGTTTGGGGCGAGGGTTGGGCCTTGAGGATTGTAGAAGGTGGTCTCGGTCCTCCTTCGAGGCTCCTACCAGTCTCAGGCAGGGGCTGGTAAGGCAGCCTGCCCACTCCTCCAGGAGCTGCTCTCCCCCCGGGGCTAGTCTGACAGGCCTGTAAGGCACAGACTGTGTGAGTACCTGTGTGTGTACAGGTGCGTGTGTGCACCTGAAGGGACTCCCTTGCGGCCCCTGCCTCGGCAAAGTTGAGGTGGGCAGAAGGCAAGGAAGGAAAGTAAGCCACTTACTTCCAGGACTTCCAGAAGGGTTCGTGTGAGCTGCAGAGTGCTGGGCGTGTCGTATTCAGACCCCGTCTGTTGAGCACCTCAAGTCCAGAAATACTGTCTAGATCCCCTCCTGGAAGGCTACCTGTGCTTGCAGTCATGAAACTGAGTTACAGAGATGAGTGAGGGTCAGGAATGTGACTGCTTAGAGAGCGTGGCCTTCAGAGGAAGGACCCCAAGTCCTGACCCCAAAGTTCTAGCACCCCGCCATCACCACCAGCACCTCGAGTCCATCGGCTGCAGCACCGGGCTGCTTGGTCTCTGGGAACACAGCAGCGGCAGCAAAGCACCCTTGGCTCTCCCAGCTGCAAGGTCAGTCCTTCAAGCTGCTCCCAGAAATACTGGTTGCTTAGGGTAGGGCCTTCGGTTCCAAGCTCAGTGCCCAGTCCTGCCTGGGGTGGTTCTCAGAGTCTGTGCGTGCTGCCTGAAGCCTTAAAGAAAATAGAGATGCGGCATCAAGATGCAGGAGGGCCACAGGTCTGGCTGGGAAGGCCCAGGAAGGGCTGAGACTTCTGGGGAGGCTGGGAGGAGCCGCCAGCAGTCTGGCTTTTAATCTTGGATCAAAGTCAAGTGTCTGTTGCACAGGGGAGTAGGGGGTCCTCCCTGGCCAGGGAGAGTCCTGGAAGGCAGGCCTGTATGTGTTTAAGGCGTTAGGTCCTGAGGAAGAGAGCGCTTCTCCACTGTGGCACACCGCGCCAGCCCCACGCTCCGGCCTGCTTCTCCAGCCTTCCTGGTGCAGCCTTCCCCACCAGGGCATGGGGCCTCTGGCCATTTACACTGGATCTCTGGGTACTAGTTCAGTTGCTCGTACCCTGGTTTCTTCCTGTACAAGCAGAAGTGCTGGATGAAGAAGACGATATCGAAGAAGATGGAGAAGATGCCGAGTCCAAACTTGGTCGGGTCTCCAAAGATCAGTGTCCACTGGTCTGTTAACAGCAGAGGGCAAAGAATGGGCAGTTGCTGGAGCAGCTGGGGCATGTGGGGTACTAGGGGGGTACTAGGGTGGGGTCATCTACCCCGGAACCCAAAGGTCCTCCAGCTGCAAAGGTCCATGGGCGAGTCTCACCTTGTGGGGAGGGGGTGGGAGGGTGGAGGGGAATATTTGTGTCCCAGGAAGCCTGCCTCCCACCCCTGTGCCCCTGGGGTGGCGGGCAGCCCGCTGGCTGACTCACCATTGTTGTAGGACTGGAGGAACATCTGGAGGAGGCTGAAGCTGCCCCCAGTGAAGTCCAGAAGCACGTTGCCAATGCTCCAGCCTTCAGTGCTCTTGTAGTGAAAGTTCATGTAGGCCTGGGTCAGACAGGCGGGGGAGGTGGTGAGGGGCCTCGTGACCGCCACTCCAAACAAGAGCAGCTCTAATTCCTCCCACTTGCGTGCTCTGGGACTTGGCTTCAAGGAACACAACTGACCTTTGGGCGCCGCGAGCCCTGGCAGAGGAGCAGGGTCTCATCTGCATACGAGGCCTACAGAGCCCTGCACCCATCTCAGCCCTCCAGGAGGCGGGTGGAGGGCAGGGCAGGGCAGGGGAGGGCAGGGCCCACCCTTCTTTTCACTCCTCCCTCTGCTGGTACAGAGCCCCATCCTGGCTTGCCAGCAACTCGGATTTTTCTCCTCGCCTTGAGTGACGATTCTCCCCAAACTCAGCCTGGCTTGACAGGTGCTTGTGAGCACCAGCTGGGAACCCCAAGGCTCCATGGAAATTATGTTACCCAGGAGAGTTCTTGAGTTTCCCCATCTGTAGAGTGGTCTTAACTCCCCCCTCAGTCCTGGCTGGGGTCTGGGGCCTTCACCTTGGTTGAAGCCCTGCAGGTGGATGGGTCCACTCGGACATCTCCATCTCCTTGCTACCGGGGCCCTACGTCCTTCAACACCAGTGCCCTGTGTGACTGGTGGTGTTCCTGTGTACCAGCCGGGAGGGGCTTGGCTTCAGTAGAGGTCCCCTTCTTTGTCCTCCCACCTTTTCCATAATTTCTGCCATCTTTCCAGTCTTGGACGATTCCAAACATCTCAGTAGGGGCTCCTGTCTCGCAGGTTTCCCAGGCCCAAGGCTTTCCATGCTCAGGAATGGAGGCCCATTTCCCTCCAGACCTTGCCCACTCAAAAACTCCTTCACAAGCCCCCTTCTGGGGCCTGGCCCTCCCTACTGAGCTTCGCCGCTGCTCAGTCACCGAGGCCTCCTCACTACTCCCATGCTTTTCTGCCCCTGCCTGCCCCTTTGTGCAGGCTGCCCCCATATAGAATGCCTCTTTGTCCACAGAACTAAGTCCTGTTCCTCTTAAAGGGCCTCCCTCCATTTCCATGTGACTGGAATGCTGTCCTTTCTTAGGGGCAGAACGATGCCTCCTGGGCAGCTGGGGGAGCTGAAAAGTGGGATTTTCCATTGAGAGTTGGGTGAGCTCAATGATGCCCTACATTTACAGTGAGTCTGCAGGTGACAGCCATTTCACACCTGACCCTGGCCTGGCCAATTAGGCAATGAGGGAAGACGTGTCCCAGCTGAAGTCCCCGGAGCTGAACAGGACTGAATACTTGAGGGAGGTGCTCAGGGTCCAATAGGAGATCTCTGGATGGGCCCGCTGAGTAAAGCACCTCTGGTTGGGGAGTGGAGGTTGCCTTGGTGGGCTTCCTCCTCCCAGCTAATCTTTCCTGAGTGTCCTGCGGTTGTTCATCTGGGACCTAAGTTATCACAAGTTATCAGAAATGCCTGGGACAGAGGGGAGCCCACGATGTGACCAATTCCTAACTCCCAGAGGTCTTCACTGACGGTGTGATTCCTGGAAGGGGCTGGCTTGCTGACCAGCCCTGCTCTGCTGGGCTCATGGCTTCCACTGCGACTTTCCACTCTTGTCTCGACCCAGCCTGGGGCTACCTCAGAGGAGCAGGGCTGGTGGGGGGGCTACCTCTCAGCCAGCATGCTAACCACCGTGTGGAAAGGCACGCAGGCCTTGGAAGTACCTGTGGAAAATACTTGACCAGCGTCACTGCGAGCTTGATGTAGGAGAAGCAGAAGAGAAACTGCAGCCATGTGGTGGCCCCGACCGCAGCCACAACCAAGGTGATGAGCGCGAAGAGCCACGAGAGCACCAGGAAGGCGATGGCAGGCCTGGACACACGCTGGTTACCTCGCTGGGACAGGGTGGAAGAGGGAGGGGAGGGGAGGTAGAGAGGGTGGGGGAGAGAGAGCTCAGCACCACCGGCACCAGCCACACTCCTTCCACTACTGGCTTGCCAAAAACCACCTGGAGCAAAGGGTGCTGGGAGAGAAACCTAATATGCTGGAAGCCTGCCCCCTCATCCCAGCCCAGGCTCCTTCTCTGATCCAGTTGGAGCCTGATGGTCCCTGGAATCTGTCCCCCAGACCTGTCTTACCCCAAAGCAGGCTTCATCTACACGCCAAGACAAAGGGGGTAAAAAAAAACCTAGAAAGTTCTTGAAGGTGGGGGCCAGGTATCCCCGACTGGCCTTACATGTACAAAGGGAACTCCCTGAGGGAAGTGGTCTGTCCATGGGGAAGTGAGAGCAAATGTGCATGTCAGGGATCCCCTGAAATAACCCCATAGAGTCTGAGCACTAAAATGCTACTGGCAGTAGACCTCTCCTGTCTCTCCTGCTGCTCCTCTCAGCACTGTATTTTAGTCAATTTGCCTCTTCTGCTCCCTGCTTTGTCTCTGGTGAATCTTCTTACCCACCCCCCAACCTCTGGCCTATTGCCCAGTTCGTTTTTTTTAAAGATTTATTTATTTATACATACAAGAGGTGCAGTGCAGACCAGCGGTGTGTGTGTGGGGGGTGGGGGGGCGGTGAGAGGATTCACCAGAGACAGAGCGGGGAGCAGAACTGTATTTCAGACTGACTGAAACACACTGCTGAGGGGAGCAGTGGGCGAGGCAGGAGAGGTCTGCTGCACCATGTGGGTCCCCTCCTTGGCCGGGGATTGAACTTGCGCTGCTGTGCAGTGGATGCTTCACAGTGTGGCGCTCAGCGCCAATTCTTGTATGTATAAATAAAATAAATCTTAAAAAAAATATACACAGCAGCAATATAGCTGAGCTGATGCCTCAGCCTGGCCCTCCAGATCCCTGTGAACCCTCCCCACTTCTGGCATCCTGAACCCAGACGATACCTACTACTCATCATTCCTCGCAATTGCCACTGCCCACTGCCGGCCTTCATAGTTCTGTGCCCTAGCTGGGGGTGCCCCACCCTAGCCCTTTTCTCCTCTGCCACGGACTGGCACCCGTCCTACAGACCGCAGCTAAGCCTGCTTCCTTGAAGCCAGTCACCCATCCTCCCCTGGGTCAGGGCCTCCAGCGTGGCCTGAGTTCTCCCCTCCACACAGCTCAGTCTGCTGGGTCGTCACTGCCTCCGTGTCCCTCGCCCCGGACTCGGGGAGCCTGAAGACGCTGCCCAGCACAGGGTCTGGCTTGTTCTCTCAGCTGCAGTGATCGGGAGCTGAGGGAATGAAGACTGCTCCTTCCTGAGGACTTCCACCTTCTATAAGATGGCAGGAGTGAGTGGCGTGTGGTGGGGGGGTGTTGTGGGAGTGTGCACGGTGGGGCAGCTGCCAGGCTCATGTCTCACCTCATACAGGAAGCACTGCACTAAGACGACCAGGGTGAGGGTGACCGCATGCAGGCTGAAGAAGACGTCATTACTGTCCACGGGGTTCACTCCATTGGGGTGCTGGAGGAGAAACTGCTCCTATTTGGGAGGTGGAGAGAAGCTGAGGGTGAAGGGTAGTCAAGCCGAACAGCTTGGGCTGGGCTGTGGTGGGGGCGCAGCACCATACCTGGATGTAGGGCACCCAGAGGAGGCCGATGTTGAACACGCTATAGGCCACAAAGCCCGTCAGGTTCAGGGCCACAAAATCAAAGCTCAAACCAATGACACTGTGGGGTGGGGGACAGGGAGGCAAAGCAGAGCAGGGGCTGAGACCAGAGCCCCTGGGGGTGGGAGGAGCAGAGCCTCCAGCACACAGGAAGGAGGCCCCAGTTCTGCCAAGGACGGCACTGTCCCTAGTGCCTCATTACCACAACTGAAACTGCCCAACCCCACCCTCCTGCACCAGTTTCCTCTTCCCTTCCCTTCCTCCTAAGACCGCTCCTGCCCGGTCAAGTCCTGGAAGTCTGGAGACTGCCTGCAGAGAGGAAGCATCTCTCGCTCTGCTCCCAGCCCACAAGAACTCCGGATGGTTGGCGTGACTACAGGGGGCTGTGTCCTTGCTGCATCACACACCCCAGGCCCACTCGGCCTTAAATCGAGGGACAGCTGAATGTCCATGGTCGAAAGGTCCAACCCTGGCAATGCCGCATGGCTGGACACTAACTCCTTGGGCTGATTCCAGGAGCTGGCTAACCAACAGGAGGGACTTGGGCCAACCAGTTAACAATGGGCTCCCCNCCCCCCCCCCCCCCCCCCCCCCCCCCGCAGCCCTCTCCCACATTACTGAGAAGCCCTGTTTTGTTGCTTTCACAGGGAGAGGCTGATGGGGGCAAGAGACCAAACAGGGGCCCTCCCCAGTGGCCTAGGACTTAAGTCTCAGCACTTTTACTGTCTGGCCAGGGAGTGACCCACATGGCACAGCAGACCTCTCCTGTCTGGCCCACTGCAACCCTCAGCAGTGCATTTCAGTAGATCTACCTGTTCTGCTCCCCACTCTGTCTCTGGTGAACCCTCTCGCCCCCCCACCTCTAGCCTATACCCCAGTTCTCCTATGCATAAATAAATCTTTAAAATGAGTAGTAAGAACAATTAGAAAAAAAAAAAAAAAAGACCAAACAGCCAGCAGACCAGGGCTCTAAGAGCTTTCACATGAGACAACTTTCTAGAAAGGGCAGAAGAAGAGAAGAGCAGAGGCGGGAGTCTGAACCCATGACCCTGGAATGCTGCCTCGTGGCCTGTGTGAATCTGCACACGAAGCTCAGGGGTTACCTTTTCCGCCTCCAGTTCTTGATCACCTGAGGGTAGAAGGAGATGGACCAGGCCACAAAGTAGATCCAGCCAATCACCTGGTTTATGATGCTAACGATGTTACTGTGGACCACCAAGAAGATTATCCTAGGGCTGAAGGAAATTGGGACTGGGGTGAGCTGAGGCTGGCTCTCTGGAGGAAACCCCCGTGAGCCCAGCACTGCCTCCCTTCTTGTCATTCGAGGCCCACTTGGGCCCTGGCCGGCCTACCTGGTCTGGTTGGAATGATTTCCATGCAGGTAAATAGTAACTTGTCCAACACTTTGAGCTGTCACTTGAAAAGAGGAATCTGTCATTCCAGGAGGCACCACGACCTGTCAGGGAAACTGAATTGGACGCAGTGCCACACAGCTATTGGGACCTCATGAGCATCCAGCTCCTGGCTGCACTGGGAACAGGGTCAGATCACTCGTGGTCCCTGCCTCCCAGGAGCTGCAGACCAGAGGGAGGGAGGATGGACCACCCGCTGACAATGGCCTTGCCCTCAGGCCCTCTCCTGGCTCAGCTCTGAGGGAAGGGGGATGGCTCTCTCCCTGTCACTAACCACATCTGGCAGTTACTCAAGCTCTGATCTCAGTCTCTGTAAAAGGGGATAACGCAGTGTCTCTAGGGCTGCTACAAATGACATACTGTCCCCAAAGTTTATGGTTCCGAGCTGCAAAGGGCTTGCTACTGCACCATGACCCTGCCTCCCTCAGTGTGGGAAGGCGCCTCAGTATCCTCAGGGGGTTGGGCAGCCTGTGGCCAAGTGACAAAAAGAAGAGGTGCACACCAGACACCTGGCAGGGAGAACAGTCTCCCCGCATTTCTCCCCCATATTTATGTAAAGCTCTGCTCCAAGAAACAGTGCTTGGAGCCTGCCTGCAACATCGGATCTCCCAATGATTCCTCTGGATACTCTTGAATGCCCTGGGTGGCAGGGAGAGATGTCCCTTTCCTTAGCAGCCCTGTCTCTGCCGTCCCCCTTGTCCCCTGCCCGATGCTGCCTGACCCTGCAGCTGTGTATCGCAGGCAATGAAGATGGGGCTCCCTGGGTTTCAGTGGCGCACTTATGAACGCCCAGAAGCTTTCTGTCTTGACGTCTAGCACCAGAAACCAGGGGACTTTGGCAGAACAACTGAAACGGTGTTAGTGGCTGCCACAAAGCCCGGAGTCCAATTTGCAGTCTACATCTTACAGGTTACTTTCTCATGACATGTGATAACACCTTTGGCTCATTTTTTTCCTGATTTTTAATAGTTTTTTGGCCATGCCATTTGCATATTTCTAAGTGGTGACTCAGTCACTACTGAAACTAGGTAGGAAGAAAACCGACCAATCAGAAATCATGCACCTGATACAAAGCAGAATGAAATCATAACCATCGGTTTTTTCCCCCTTTACTTTGTAGACCGCCGTTTGGGCCACAGCAAAAATACTACTGTCTTTTACCAAGTGCTTGGTCTGATGCGAGACATTTTACACTTGCTACTGCTTTAATCCCCATCAAGTAGACGTTAACCCAGGTCTGCAAATGAAGAAACTGCAACGCATGGGGGTGGAGTACTTCGCACAAGCCCACAGGTCAGGCTCCCAGATACCTGGACCCCAAGTTTTATCCAGGGGTTTCCAAAGGCACAGGTGGTAGGTGGGCGTCATTAGAGCTGGATGGGAGGGAGAGGGAGACACAGCGTGGGAGAGTGGATGGGTGCCCATATTAAATTGCCCTGATCTGGCTCCCACTGTTACATTAAAAAAAAAAATTGAGCTGGAATCTACAATCAGAACAGTATATTCAGCACCCAAATCAAGAAATGGAGCCTATTGAGCACCCCAGAAGCCCTGTCCTGTACCAGCCACAACTGACCCTAAGGGAAACCGGTATTCTCACCAGCACTATGGGCTGGCATCTGTGCCTGCACTTTACGCGCTAAGTTATACAGACCAACCTTTTTCTTGGCTTAACACTAGGCCCGACTCCAACTTATTTTAAAAAGGTGATACTTCTACGTAGATGTCTGGCCACAAACTGAATGACTGACAGCCATTCCTCAGTCTACGTTTGCGCTGTAGATCAAGCCAGGCCCCAGAGGGCTCAGTGCCAGAAGCTGCAGTGAGAACCAAGCTTTCCCTACCCTGCAGCAGGCTTGTGGCCGGGGAGGGGCGGGGAAAGGGAAGTTGTGAGCAGGGCTGTCTCAGGAGCTGTTCCCTGATGAGACTCTCCTCTCACACAAGGTCCCTTTAAGTAGACACGCTACCTGCGCAAGCCTGGACGCTGTCCGCTTGCAGGGCCCGCTGGCCTCCCATGCCTGCACCACAGGGCCTGGCAGCCCACAGCGTGGCTGCCAACTACCCCCACTCCCAGGTGCGCATTCACTCGCCTGGTTGTTTCAAAACCCTACTTTACACTCTGATTTATTTTTTAATTTAGTTGATTAAATCTAGTGACTGGCTCAATTTTTTGAGAAGGTGGGCTGCAGAGTGTAGATGAACAGACAAGCACAGAGAGGTGATGAACAGCCGTGGCTACTGCACCAGACAGCCGTTGGCACGGGAGTTTGGAGACAACACCTCACTGGCGGACCCTCACAACAGCGTTTCTTCAAAAACTTTAATATGGACTCAAATCACGTGGGGATCTTGCTCACAAGCAAACTGAGTCAGTAGCTCCGGGCTGGGGCCAGGGTCCTGTACAACTAGAGGGCTTCAAGCAGGGCCAGAGCTGTGAGTCCGTGGATAGCCACTGAGGAACAGATCTTAGAAAACTACCTCAGGATTTCTTTTACATTTCCAGAACCATTCTTGCCTCGGATCTCTTCCTGTCACCTTCCTAATTCCATTTATGTGGCACGCAATGCCCATCCTCATAGAGACCAACAAAGCCAAAATCAGAGTATTCTAGAATGATGAGGCTGGGGCAGCCATAATACATAACCAGCGGCCTTTTTCCATAAGCATTTAACTAAAATGTGTTACCCAGCAGTTCTCTACCCATCAGGTAAGATCCATCACTCACTTCATCAGGGAGCTCAAGGATCGTAACATTTTTTGAACGAAATGTGATTTCAAAAGTGATCACCAAGGTTTCGTTTAATGGATGCCTGTGGAGAAAAGAGTCTGATTACTGACTGGACAATGAGATCTCAACTGGCCTCTGTACTTCTGGGACGGACCTGCCATTTCTCAAGCCACCAAGGTTAGGAAGCACTATGTGCTTGGCCCTGTGGGGTAGGGAGGTGGGTCCCTGTCCTCAGGGGTTTTCTGTCTTTACCATGATTGCCATGAAGGGGTGGGGAGTGGGAGCACAAGAAGGTGGGAAGCTGGCTGTGAACACGAAGAGTCATGTCCAGAGGGCGCATGGCATCCGTGGGGCAGGAAAGGCTTCAAAGTCGTCGTGTAGCCCCTGAGCCCCAGGAGATGTGTCTGACTGGGAGCAGCTCATGGGGGCCTCAAGTCTGGCTTTCAAGGCCTGGACTTAACTCGAAAGGCAGTGGAAAGTCACTCCAGGATTCCAGAGAGGAGAGAATTGTGGGGAGGGAATGACGTGTCAGATTTCCAAGGTGCTGATGTGCAAGGTGTTGACGGCTGGAGCTGGGAATAGAATGCAGGTCTGCTTGGGAATCTTGGTGAGGTTTGGGATCTGACCTCTCAGGAAAGAGGAAAAAAGGTGAGACGGTAAAGAGAAAATGACAGGCTCCCAGACCTTCATCTTGGAAGATCTTCGTGGCTAGGAGGCAGGAATAGGGGGAGCAGCTAAGGTCACAGGAGAGCAGACTCCTTGGCACTGCCTGATCTAGGTTGGCGCCTCATGCTTGAACCAGCAGCATCAATAAGAAATACCCAGAGGAGGCAAAGTATGACTAGGCCGTGAATGGCACCACTGACGCAGTCAACTTTTGCTTTTGGACAGGATCTCAGAAGTGCTGGTGAGAGGCTTAGTGTCTTGCCCCCTGACCGTCAGGGTTCTTCTGGAATATTTTTCTTTGCTGGGAAAAGGCTCAAGTCTCTGGAGAGCAGTCTTACCTCTCCTTTCCCCTCCAGGGAAACAAGAATTCTCCTCCCTCCCCAGGAAACCAGGATTCAGTGGTTGCAGGGAGAGAGGCCTGGGTCTTTGGAGCCTGGCCTACAGCTGGGGATAGCATCTCTGTGCCTGTGGCTTGTTTTAAAGTGGAGAGGCAAGAGCATCCCATGAAATGTAGGCAGAGGGAGGACAGAGCTGGGACCAGGAACTTACTGGAAGGCGATGCTGACGTTGGTTGAACTTCCATTTTCCAGCTTCACAGCAGAAGGAACAGTAAAGTTGACCGTGGACTCTGGAAGGACCCAGATCAGCGATGTGAGTCATTAGGTCAGAGACCTTAAGCCCATATAAGGAGAAACTGAGGTGAGGGTCCCTGACACCTGAACTTGTGAGCTTTGACTCGGGAAAGCTCTATCTCCACTTGAGGCGAAGATGGAATTGACAATCTGAGCTCTCATTATGCCCTTTTCCTTCCTGTGGTAGAGACACAGGCCTGGCAGGAAACAATGTAGCTTCCTCCTCCCCCACAATGATGGGCTCTAAGGGCCGGTGGCTGAGTTGGCCAGAGAGTTTTAGAATCATGGAGCCCCAGAACTGTCACAAAGGACTCCAAGTCATCATTTGGGATTGGAAATTGCAGATGTGAAAGCAGAGGGGTGTCCTTTGCTTGTAGAGCAAAAAAAGGGCCCTGCAGAATGTGCCGAGACCCTTCCTGTGCTCTCCGAGGTGGAGGAGCACAGCCACCTGATTCTAAAGATGCTCCTTTGGGGTCCCATACAAACATAGCCCAGTCTATTCACACAGCCCCGTTGTGGGCCTGGCTGTGCTGGGCACAGGTAAAGGATGACAAATGACACATGCAGTACATATTAACTTAGGACAGGACAAATGGGCCTCTGACGCGAGGGAGTGCAGGTTTGGGAGGCTAAACACCTCAGAGCAACTTGGCCACAGAACATGAACCAGTCTTTCTCTGGTCTCCTCCTCTGTCCTTTAGGCAGCCTCACCCTCGCCCCCACTGCCAGGTGTGCTCAGTCCACCTGCTTGTCTTATCTCCAGGCCTTCAGGGTGACACACAGACTAGGGTGTGGTCAATCATCTAGGTGGGTGGGAAGAGGCCCTCAAGGCAAAGCAGGTGCCCCATTTAGAAGTGCCCTAATTCAATTTGGCTGATTCCCCTTCTCACTACTGCTACCTGGTAGTTTCTCTTCCTCTGCCTGGCCACCTCCAGGGACAGTGAGCTCATTTCCTCCAAGGGAAGCAGCCAGTCTGCAACTTGCCCCCTTGGGCCTGGCTCACTCTACCTGGGGCTTGCCAGACCCTATCAGCGCAGCAGCCTTCCCCATGTTAGTCCCGCATGCATGAATGCAGACTCAGGCTCTATCCCCAGTATCTGGAAGTCTTCAAGGTAAGACTCCACACCCCAGGTCTCTGGCCCCCACCTGACTGGGTTCCTCTGACACCCCAGCCTGGCCTGCCAACTGTGTCCCTTCTTTTCTTTTTTAAGATTGATTGATTGATTGATTTATGCATACAAGAGCTGGGGTACATACAGGCCAGAGTCTAGGGAGGTGAGAGGATCTACCAGAGACAGAGTGGGTAACAGAACAGGCAGACTGACTGAGACACACTGCTGAGGGGAGCAGCGGGCGAGGCAGGAGAGGTCTGCTGCACCATGTGGGTCCCCTCCCTGGCCAGCGGCAGGGATCGAACTCGTGCTGCAATGGCTGCGGTTTGCCTCATAGTGCGTTGCTTAACCCACTGCGCCACCAAGGAGGCCCTGTGTCCCTTCTTTTTTCACAGCACTGCCGGTGGCTTTCTTCTGGGCTTGCACAACTGGGGTGGGGGGACTTCGCGTTCCTGCACTTACTTTCTGGCTACCACACCAGAAAGACCCTGCTTAGACACTGCCCAGGACAGGGATATAGTGTGATGTCCGGCAGTTACCCATGCCCCAGGGCCCTGCTGGGACTGTGGTCATGGCGAGTGGGAGGTCCACTAGGCCTTTGCTCGTCCAGTCCTTGCGTTTCAAAATAGGAGGCTGTGACGTCTCAAAGGCCCAGATCAGGGGATGTTTACTCCCCCCTCACTGCGGCAGCTGAGGGGCTCAGGCTTTAAAGACAAGCGTTCCATTTGGCTCTCTCACTTCCCAGCTCTGTGACCACAGGCAAGGCCCTTAACCACACTGGGTCTGTTTCCTTGCTACAAAATGGGGTAGACTTCAGCTGAACACTTGTTCATAGGGTCCCTGTGAAGACTGGGTGTGACACTGGTGCCATGCTGTCTGCATGGCCCGAGTGCTACGTGGTTACCAGTGACTGTTCTTATCATCGAGTAAAAACTGCTGTGCGTGATTTAGTCCATGGTGGGAGGCAGTTAGGAAGCTGGTATCATATCCCAGGAGAGCACATTTTAAATTTTTCCTGGGGCAGGAAGCTCTGGATGCCACATTGGAAAAGCCAAATGAGTTTTAATGAGACCACCCCATTTCCCCTGAGGAGAGCCTGGTTTTACAACTAGTACTTACTATTCCTCCCTCTGTGCTCCCCATCCCACGTCAGCCACACTGCTATGCTGTTAACCCTCATTCTCTGGTTATTACAGTGGGAGGTGGGCATTAGGATTCCTGGTTCAGATAGAAGGAGACCGAGGAGAAGGGAAGCATCGGCCCACATGGCTCACGAATGCAGAGGCAGGATTCAAAGGTAGCCTGACAGTCCAAACCCCAGGGTCTTTGGTCTCCGAGCCTCAAGATTTCACCTGAAGTCAGAGGCAAAGGTCTCTAAAGGCCATGCCTCCCAGTTACGACCTCCAAAGCAAAGGGAAGACAAGCATGCAGAATGCGAACTCCTGTTACTTGACTGTAGGGAAGCTTCCAGTATTCTTTCATAATGACATCTGGGAAAGGAGGGAAAGTGACAAAATGGAGCAAGGATGCTATGTAGGTTTCATCTTTGTTATTTTCTGGTTGTGTGAGATTGGCGAAGACTTCTACCCTCTTTGGACCTAAATTTCCCCTCTCTCTAACTCAGATGCTGATGGCTGCATATGCTCTTCCTTCCCAGGGCAATGAGCTACTAACTCAGCTTTTTAAAAGCTAGGAGCTTCCCTGGTGGCGCAATGGGTTAAGCAACACTATGAAGGAGACCGCAGCCACTGCAGCATGAGTTCGATCCCAGCCCCTTACTGGGGAGGTGACCCACATGCTGGGGAGGGGACCCACATAGTGCAGTGGACCTCTCCTGCCTCGCCTGCTGCTCCCGTCAGCAGTGTATTTCAGTCAATCTGCCTGTTCTGCATCCCACTCTGTCTCTGGTGAATCTTCTCACCGCTGGTCTGCACCCCAGCTCTTGTATGCATATATAAATCTTTAAAAAAAAAAGCAAGCTAATGTACACATGTGCTTTTGCACACGCAGGTCCTAAAGTTCTACAATGTGAGTCAGCAGGTCTGAGTGGGCCTCTGGTATTCATGGAGACAAACACTGGTCTCCATGGTCCAAAGGATTTTTCCTTTCTCAGAAACTGCTCACCCACAAGGTATAGCTGCATCATACCATAAGTGAATGTTTAACGAGCCTGGAAGAACTGATCAGGTGATCATTGTTTTCTCAGAGATTCATGAGGCCAGGTAAGTGTATTGGGTGCGGACACCACACAGCACTCTTGGGAGGCTTCCTTGTTTGTACAAGGCTCATTTGACATCTTTAGTCAGGATTTGAAGAGGTATTTGATTTTTGACAATAGCCAAGTCAATGATCAAAATAATGGGCTTGGCAGATTAGGAGTGTTAAACATGGCTTTTTGTGCAAGGAATTTCAGCAATGCTTAGGGCAGCAGGAAAATCGCTAGATTGAGTCAGGCTTCTGAGAACCCAGCTCTGAGGGTCAAGGTCCCATGGACGTGCAACCCCTGATGTGTTTTTCTGACAACCAGCCCATGTCCTGTGAGGTCCCTTAGTCCTGCTTGGCTGCTCCGTCCCTCCATCCTCAGTTTGTCTCTAAGGAAGATTTTTCTGGTCTTATAAGGGAAGACTCCTCAGGTGTCTGTGCCTGCCATCTCACCTGTTTCTGCAGGTGTGAGGTCTACACACCCTTCTTGATAGATGTTCCAGATTGTTGAAATGCCACAGGTGGGCAGAAGGCTGACTGTTTGTGGAAACATCTGGCTCATTGCCAAACTCCTGGACCCCAGACCTGGGTCTCCCCATCACCCTTGTGGCCGCTTGGCCTAGGGGCAGGCAGGTACATGCCATCTGGACAGTCCTAACTCCTTGGTCCCAAGGTCAGACTACTTAAAGCACCATTTCCCTCTATAAAGTTGATGGCCCATTTCAAAACTTACCACATTTTTCTATGAGCTTCAGGGGAAAAAGGATAAAAATAATCAGCCAACTCCTTATCATGTTCCTCGATTTCAAAGAACTAGGAAGAAAAACAGCCAGAGAAGTTCAGGTTAAAGCTGGATCACCTTGGCTCTGAGAGGACAATTGCCCCTAGAACCATGGCACGGGCAGTTCATAAAGGACTTTCACTTCACACCTGTGACCTCACAGGCTCTGCATCACCAGCTTGGCGATGGGGTCCCCAGGGACCACTTATCTGTCTTTGCTATGTGGGGAAATAGGCTCAGAGAGGCCAATGGGTTGCATAAGCTCCCATTCTGAGGAAGTGGACAAAGACTGAATTGTTCCCTCTTCAGCAGCCTCTTAAGTCCTAATTAACAAAGAATACAGTTTTATGGACTGGGGGTTCTTTTTTTCCCCAAAGTTATTAAAACTGTGGCCAGATAATTGACTTCATGAACCTAGCCACCTTAAGGAGATTCATTTCCTTTCCTGACCTGGGCTGAGTCAGGGCTAATGCCACCAACTGACCCTTGATTGAGACTTATTTCACGATCGGCAAAGGACTGCAGCAGGGGACCCAGTCCCCTGTTAGAAAAGGACCAGACTGATAATAACTACTGCTAGCATCTATCTGTGACAGCAACATGACTGAAACTGAGAATGCACAATGGGTTCTGTGTGGCATGCCTTCCCCACTCACAATGGGGACCCAGTGAGGAACAAGCCCCGTCAACCCTGGAGCAGTTCACAACTTCGGTGAGAGAGGTGGGCTGCTGCGAACCATAAACCCAAAAGTGGGTCAAGATGCAGCAGGTCAGTGTGGATTTCCCCAGATGCCACCTGAAAGTCCTACAAACAGTGGAGGAGTTAGGAGGGGTCTGCTCCCACTGGGGTTTCAATGTCCCCAAAAGGCCTCAAGGAGTTGGAGAGTCCCCTTCCTAAAGAATTCTCCCTGGCTGCTCCAGCCTGTCTGAACCCCCACACCCCCACTTTCTCCAGGGGTTTCTCTGCTGCAGTTCCCACTGATCCATCAGGCCTTGTTCCAGGAGTTTTCTCATCATTTGACACCAATCTCCCCACTCTCTGTTCTCCTCTGGGAACCTCGCCCACATGGATACCTGTGCTCTGCGACCTCCACCTTCTGTACCTTGACTCTCTGGGGGAATTGCTCTCCTGTGGATAAGCAATGATCTCAGGCTTCCCGCTGGTTCTTGTCACTGTCTGCTCCTCACACCTGCCTGTGTCCTCAAGTTCAGAAATCAATTTGTTTCCCAAAACAGAGTCTGTGGCTTTCCTGGAGAAACAAGATGCAGAATCAGGCTTAACTGGTTCCCCTCTCATTCCACGGACTGGAATGTAGATTGAGGAACTCGAACACCTGGTCAACAAAGGCCCTCCAGCCCCAAAGGCTGAGATACCTATGAGTAAAAACATATGGACATCTAGAAAGACACTGAGAAAGTGATTAAAATGTTAGAAAAGGACCAGATCGATTACTACTACTGCTAGTATCTATCTGTGACAGCGACATGACTGGAACTGAGAACACAATGGAGTCTGTGTGGCATGCCTTCTTGCCGTATACTTAACTCAGATGCCACCTGCTTCAAGGAGTTTCCCGTTTCCAGTTCCTTCCCAGGAGCAATCTGGGGTCAGGGGCTTCCCAAGCAGCTCCTCTCTATCAGGTCTCTGAGTTCATTCTGTCAACTGTTCTACCACCTGGAAACCCCTGAGTCTCCCTCTCGAGAAGTAATACAGTTAGTGGCAAAAAAATGTGTGCTCTGGAGACATACTGAACAGGTTTGAATCTGAGGTCCCTCTTTATTAGTTGTGTGACTTTGGGTGCTAGTTAACCTCCTCAATATTCACTTTCTTAATGCAAAAACAGGGACAGTAAGAAAACACCTGAGAGGACTTAAATGTGATGAAATGTAAAGTAAGGCTTATGGTCCTTCAAAGGGTCACAGTACATAAACAGACTTTACCTAAGTTATTAAAATTCCTGTGGTGGTAGGGAAATAAGAAAAAAAATAAAAGAAACAACGAGGTAAAGTAATTACCACTCTTGCCAAGGACACCCAGTAAGTGCTCACAAAACATAGGTTATTTTCCTCAATACAACTGAAAAAGGCAGGACCCAATTGTCCTCCTTTTCTCCAGCCTGACAGCCCAGGTGGCAGGGTCTCCTCCGGGCCAGCCCAAGCCCAGCCCAGCCTGGCTCTTGGCCCGAGACAGGAGTTCCCAGAATGGCCCCCTCCAAAGCAATCTGCAGCCTCTACACCCAGGCTCAGGTGGCCACTAAGCAGAAGGTGGGGAAGGGGGCTCGAACATGCACCCGTTACACCTCGGCAGCGCCGTGTCCCCTGCTTCAGCTCACCACCTTCTACCTGGGGGTCTGTTTTCTCAAGGCCAGAACAATTGCCACGGGATGGAAACCTGTAGCAACTGAGAGGGCATGGATGCGCGCAGGCTGCCCGACACGCCTACTGTGCCAGTCTCAGGACCTCAAAGGCTTCGCCTGGGAAATCGGGAGCGAGGCTGTAGGGGTCGTGCCAGTTCTCACCTGAATCTTCGAAGGCTCAGGAGATCGCCCACACGGGAGAGAGCAGCAGCTTCGAACTCTACCAGCTTCCCCACACAGGCTAGAATTTTAGTGACGGCTGGGCAGAAGTCACCTGACCCGAGTCACGTGCTCCACCAAGTGCAACACTCCGCGCAAGGCGCTCTGGGAGATGTAGTTTTCCTGCAGCTTAGGGGTACAGTTGGGCGGGGTTGAGGCGGAGCAGAGGGGCGGGGGCGCCTTGGCAGGAAAGGAGGGGTTCAGGTGTGAGGGACGATTAAACCACCTTTAGGGACAGAACCTCTGGAGAACCCCCCGCCTGTTGCGAACCTTAGGGCTACTTTGGTGAGCTAGGCTCAGACAGCGTTCCACGGTTCCAGGACCCCTGCCCTACGGGGAGGGGCCTCGAGGTCCCGCCTTCCGCCACCTCTTCGCCTATAACCGGGGCCCGCCGCCCAGAAGCGCGTCCGGCTCCACCTTTCTTGATCAATGGAAGACAGAAGTCGCCATGTTGAGTGTGGCTGGAGGAGTGGCAGGCGAGGCCCCGCCTCCGTCCTGGGTAAAGTGTGGGAGAAGGGGCACTTTGGCCGCAGGTGCTAGCTGCGATCGTCTCTGAGGCCATGGCTGAGCGATCTGTCACTCTCGGCATCGACCTGGGCACCACGTCTGTGAAGACAGCCCTGGTGGAGGCCGCGCCCGGCGACTCATCCGGGTTTGTGGTACTGGCGAGCTGTGCCTGGGCAGCGCGGGCCGAGACGGTCCCCCGGAGCGCAGCGGTTGGGGCCCAGGTGAGGCAGCGCCCTGGCGTCGCACCGCCTCCAGGAGCCTCCCGATTACCCTCTTCTCCTTAAAGGAAGTCTCCCCTTCCTTAGAGAAGTCTCCCCGATGCTCCAGCCTGCCTGATTTCTGCCTACTGCTGCAGCTTCCCCTGACCTGTAAGGCTTCGCTTCAGGAGCTTTCCCATTTTCTGGCACCGATCTCTGAACTCTTTGGTATCCTCCGGGAGCCTTGCCCATGGCATTGTATCCCTGTGCTCTGTGTCCGCCTACTTTCTGTACCACACAGGGAATTGCCCTTATGAGTACATGCAATGGCTTCAGGCCTCCCATTCACTTTCACTGCTCTCTGCTCTTCACACTGCCTTTATCCTCAAGTTTAGAATTCCTTCCCAGGGCAGGGTCTGGGTTTTCTCTGGATATTAGATGCAAAATCAGACCTACCTGGCTCCTCTCATGCCACAGGAGCAGAATGAGGTACTCAAAAACTTAGTCAACAAAAGTACCCTAGTTTCAAAGGCTAAGAAACCTTAAAGGAAAGGCATCAGGACTGTTAGACATTGAGAGATAAGTTAATATGTTGGAAAAAGAGCAGAGTGATAATTATACACAGGTAGTAGCTGGTGAATGCTATGAGCTAGAAATGGAGGATTTCACCAGAGTGGGTGTTAGGAGATGCAGGTTCAGAAATGGATAGCACTCCCCACAACTGGAGTCCATTAATTTCCTGAAAAAGGTAGCTCTGTGTTCAATGACTTGATAACAGAAATATCGAGGGTCTCTGTAATCCCATGACTTGTAGTCTGGATCTCCGTGTTTTCAGAGTTGATATAGGTGGCCTCTAAGGCTCCTTCTAACCACAGACCTTGATTTTCTGAGCCAAGCTCCCTTTCCAAGAGTTTTGTTTTTCACCAGCTCTTGCCACATATTCGGACTCATTTCTTTCGGGTTCAGAGTCCGTCTTGCTCAGAAGCCTTTCGGAAGATAAAGATTGCAGGAGCACTTTGCATTTTCATAAGGTTTTCAAAATTAGTTTGGTTGGTGGCATCGGGGTATTTTAGAATGATTATCTCAGTTCCTTGACTATGAAATGGAGGCTCTGAACCTCTAGGGGTGAGCAGCAGAACCAGATTATAGCATTTGTTTAGGGAGTGCCTTTTTTTCTTGAAATATGGCCACTTCTTGATAATTATACACAGGTAGTAGCTGGTGAATCCTATGAGCATTCACTTTCCCACCTCCCCTCATATTCAGCTGTTTCCGGTGTGTTTACAGGCACACCCAGTGTGCCACACCTACCTAATGAGGAGCCGAGGCAAGTAACAGCCCCCTTTGTACCTTCCACATGTGTGCTGTGACTTCGTCTACAGCAAGATTCCTCAGACCTGAACCTGGTGATATTTTGGATCCAATGGTTATTCGCTTTGGGGGATTGTCCTGTGCATTATGGGTTGTTTAGCGGCACCGCTGGCCTCTAGCCTACTACAGATCTGTAAAACCCTCTTCCCCAGTTGCGATACCACAAAATGTCTCCATATTGCCAAATAACCCTTAGGGGACAAAAATCAACCATGGAGTGAGAACCACTGACCTACAGAAGTACCTCATGGTTCTGTGGTTCCCTCGTGTCCAGGCTTTTCACTCTTTGCAAGGACGGTGTACACCACAGTCTATCTTGGCAGCTATGTGGACTTGCAGTTTTTATATAGGATTTTAAAATCAGGGCTTTTGAAGGAAGTTCTGTGACCCTTTCTGTGTTACTAATTTTTCTCTCTGGACTTCAGTTACTCATCTGTAAAAGGGGATATGGAGATGAAGGAGTTTCTAAGTGCTTTTTTCAAATCTAGAGTCTAGGATTTAATCTGGATGTAGCTCAGTTGATACAATGAATGAAAGCGGGGGCAGCATCTTATTACACTGTGGGTGTACCTGTTGTCTGTCCAAGAGCTACTCCCTGATCACACTCACCATGAAAGGTTTAACTAACCACTGAACACTAACTGCCTATTTGTCTTCACTCTTATCTGTCCATTTCCTTCCTTCACCACTCCCACCCACATATCTTACCCACCCTGGGTCCATTTTAAATAGCAGCTCCTTTGTTTTGGGTTGATGCACCATTTGCTGGCCATGTGGGTGGGAACTCTTTAAAGCAGCACTATCCAATAGAAATGTGAGCCACAGAGGTGAGCCACAAGCATCATTTAATGTTCTGGTAGCATCATTAAAAAATAAAAAGTAACACGAAAATGATTTTAATTGCATATTTTATTTAACCCAAAGTCTCTGACGTATTATCATTTCAATGTGTAATAGTCACTATAAAGTTATTGCAAATGAGACATTGTACATTCGTTTTTATCATACTGAACCTGAAATACTAAATCTGAAACCTAGCATGTATTTTGCACTTAACACATCTACATTCAGAATAGTCACATACGCACACCATATTGGGGGTGCAGGTCTCAACTGATTTACGGAACCTGCTTGCTTCCATGGAAAAATGCTTTGAGCCCCCTTTCCACTCCTTCTTCCCCCCTCACCTTTCTTCTTTCTGTTGCTTTGTTCATCTTGTCAGGAGTTGCCCTGACCCAGGCCTGTAGGTTGTTAGGAGGCAGGTGAGGGGTTTGTTCTAAGGAAGGGAGGGTGCATTAGCCGTACTTGCCCCACTGCTCCCCCAAACAAGGGGTCCCAGGACTCAGCCTTCAGGTTCTTTTCCAAGACCATAAGCTTTTTTTTTTTTTTTTAAAGATTTATTTATTTATGCATACAAGAGCTGTGTTACAGGTCAGAGGTGTGGGGGGGCGGTGAGAGGATTCACCACTGAGAGTGGGGAGCAGAACAGGCCGATCAACAGAAGTACACTGCTGAGGGGAGCAGTGGGCACAGCAGGAGAGGTCTGCCTCACCATGTGGGTCCCCTCCCTGGCCAGCAGCAGGGATCGAACTGGTGCTGCAGTGACTGCGGTTTGCTTCATGGTGCGTTGCTTAACCCACTGCGCCACCAGGGAGGCCTGACCATAGCTTTTTTAGTGTTCCAAAGAACATGCTGAGCCCCATTTCTCTCTTCTTGTGCATTTTCCATGGGTCCTTTTGGTTGGTGAAGATAAGTTTATTTCTGCCTTGAAGTGGTTTTTGTGTGCTAGAGTTTGGTTGAGATGAAAATAAGTGTTCAATTTATTAAATTCAGAACCATAGTTCTTATTAAATAAAGCTTTTAAATTTAATTTATAAAACTTATCTCATCTATAAGTCTGACATCTTAAGTACCATTTTTGAGGGCTTTTGAATAATACGTAGATAATTATTAACTTAATAATACTTAGTTAAGAACCTTAGACATTTTAACAGCAGTTATACATTTATTTTCTTTTTTGGGAAATTAAATCTTGTCTATCTAAATCTTTTTAGAATTGTCTTTCTAAAGTGTTTTCAGACTATTTAAATAATTCTTATAAATTAAATGTGGAACTATGTAAGTATTCTTATTTGTTTCCTTAAGTATTCTTATGTGTTTCAAATTCTTTTACAAATATAATAAGATTTGAATTTATAATCACAAATCTAGATCAGTTACTTAGTTTCACATTTTACATTGTAGTTACAAAGGTAACCTAGCCCACATTCTCTTAAACATATACAAGAACTTAAAATACCAAAGACCCAAAGATTCTGTAAGAACATATATTAATCACAGTTTTGATTCTTTTAAAGATCCGTATATTTAACTCTTTATCTTTGTACTTCAAAGTTTACTTATCCACCAAGAAAATAATGGTGTCAAATGCTTTCAAAATGCATATTTAAAAAAGAAAAAAAGTCATATTTTTGTGGTGGCCTCCTTATTAAGATTTATTACTGATTAGATAGATGGGATGGGATCCTGGAGTGCTATTTATCGTCTCTAGCAGGGAATTTATAATTTAAGGTTAGAGGCGATAACAGAACCCAAAGTTCTTATTTTTGAGACCCATCTTGTCAACTTGAAAGTTTTATTAGTCTGTATCTCTTTAGCTCTAAGATAACTAAAGGCGTTTTCTCCACTGATTGGAAAGACCTTTGAACTTTTCCCAGTCCTGCATTCTTTTCATATTCTTGTCTCTTAGGACTCGTATTAATATGTATTAATTTGATTGATTCCATTCAACTTATATATCTCATGACTTTGTCCTTCAAACTTATTCTTCCTAGAAACATTTTGAAGGAAACTGAAGTCAGAACAGGAAGAGATACTCCTGACTTCCTTGACTGTTTCCTACCCCCAGAAAGATCTTTCCGTTCTATCACTCTCTGTGTAGCTTGTACCATTGCACAATTCATCTTCTAGAAACACAGCTCTGGTGGCCCCATTACCTTTAGGAAGAGTCCCTCACCTGGGGCTTGAGGCCCACCTATTTGACTTCCTTTTATCTGCCTCATGACCCCTTACTGGCAAATCCCACGCCACTGATGCTGCGCCTGGCTGTTCTTTGGGCTTCCTCCTTGTCTGCCTTCCTTAGGCGGATTTTTGTTTCCTAGCTCCAGGTCCTGGTTCTTTGGGCACTCAGGAAATGTTTTCCAGGTGGGTGAGCTAAAGCCCAAGTAGAAGTAGACACTAGGGCTCATCCCGAAGCATTTCAGTTCATGAGGCCTTTTTTTTTTTTTTTTTAAGATTTATTTACTTATGCATATAAGAGCTGTGGTACAGGCCAGAGTCATGGGAGGTGAGAGGATTCACCAGAGACAGAGTGGGGAGCAGAACAGGCAGATCTGAAACACACTGCTTAGGGCAGCAGCGGGCGAGGCAGGAGAGGTCTGCCTCACCATGTGGGTCCCCTCCCTGGCTGGTGGCAGGGATCAAACTCGTGCTACAGTGGCTGCGGTTTGCTTCGTAGTGCGTTGCTTAACCCCCTGCACCACCAGGGAGAACTTTTTTTTTAATTAAAAAAAAATATCATTCTTCATTTTTGTACAATGTATGCTTTCTCCTTTCAGGTGTAGTCTACATAAAATTCCCACCACCAACTCACCTCTGCACCATCTTGGCCAATCTTTCCTGCCAGTTCTCCTGCTGTGTTCCATCCTCCTTCTCCCATCACGGTGCTTCATGAAAGACCCTTACTGCATTTCTCCTTGTAGTTGGTCTTTCTTGTGTTCTGGTCTTCCTGTTCGACTATGAGTTCCTGGAGGCCAAGGCCAGTACTGTTCTCAGTTCAGACTCCCCCACAGTGGAGGGCAGAGAATAAAGCTTATCTGCAGCAGCACTCATCTTTGAAGGGATGGAGGGGAGCCCTACTACCACATTTCTACTCTGGGCCTGGCTAGAGTTGTCAGGGAACCCTCAGTCCCATCCCTGAGGCAGATCAGCAGGTTATAGAAGTGCATTGGGTGGGTACCCACCAGCCAGGAAAATCCCTGGAGGTCTCTGCCTCCTCTCATCACTGCTTGTCTGTATGCCCCGTACCAACTTGTCCTGTTCTGCTTCCAGGGGCAGGAGCAGGACGTGAGTAGAATCATCCAAGCCCTGAACGAGTGCCTGGCTGCCCTTCCCCGGCAGGAGCTCCGCAGAGTCTGTGGCATTGGTGTGTCAGGCCAGATGCATGGAATCATGTTTTGGAAAACAGGCCAAGGTATGCTGGGCCATGGGAGGACTCATGCTGTTAAAGTCACTAGGGAACTAGTCTAGTCTGCTGACTTCTCTCAGATAAATTACCCTCCATGACGAATAAACATGTCGTGCTGTCTATATTTGGTGTCATCCTATCTTGTGTAATGAATAAGTTGAGCTAGCCACTCACATGTTCTCCAGGACCAGGGAGAGGGAAAAGCATGATCTCTCTCTGGTTCTGTGTGGGAGTCAGTGGCCTGGCTTCCCCACAACTCTCTTTTTATCTGTATCATGTCTCAGAGCATCAGTGCTCACAACTAAGAGATCAGTGTAGCTGTAGCAGATGCCAGAGCATAAGAAACTCTTGAATTTGGGCAGTTTTTGTTGTTCACCATAACCACAGATGTTTGTGACTTTTAAATCCTAGGATGTGTGATCTTGATGGGCTTGCTTGCTAGGTTCACGCAATTGGTCATCTCATACCAGAGAGTTGGCCACAGGGTACAGGCAAGTGACTTGTTCTGTTTGGCCCCTGGGAGGAGAACTGAGCCAGCAAAACAGCCATGAATACTTGCCACGCCAGGTGCAGGGTGAAGGGCATTGAATTTTCCCAACAGCTCCATGATATAGGTTACACTACTGTCCCCGTTGTGCAGATGAGAAGCTGAGATTCAAAGAGCCTAGCATAATAGCATCATATAGCAGCGAGTGGTGACTCCAACTTTGAACCCAGGTCTGTCTGTCTTGGACACTGTGCTTTCTAGGACTTCTGGGTGGCCCAGAGCTCCAGGAAGTCACAGTGGTTTCCTGCAGAGAGGAGCTTCCCAACAGCATGTTTGAGGCAGGATTAGGTTCCTAAAGGAAGTTGTGAATTCTCCATTACAGAAAGTATTGACATTTTTTTCTTAATTAAAAAAATTCTACATGGACAAAAGCAGGGAGAATAGCATTATGAGCCAACACCCACCCAACCTCAACAATGTCAGCATTTTCCTGCAGGTGTTTTAAACAGATGATGGATGGTTATTTTGGGGAGCCTGTGGTTAAGCTTATTTGGATATTAGATTGGCCCTTTTCTGCCTGAGAGTCAGTGATTCTGAGTCCTGCCGAGCCAAATGGGCAGTAACTAGCCTCAGCAGGGCGACTGAGCCACCCTTTCTTCAGCCCCCAGGGAGGGCCCTGATGACTGTCGAGGCAGTACAGGCTCCCTCCCTGTCCTCTGCCTATTGTTGGGCCCCCGGAACTGCTTGGCTGCAAGGAGTAGCAGGGGCAGAAGGCCGATTAGGGTGTTAGACTGATCTCTCAGAGGGAGTCTAGGTTGTAAAAGCTTTTTAAACTCCTTAATTTTGCATTAAAGAGAATAAATGTCCTTTTAATACTAAAACCCTTCCCAAAAAGGATAGCAGAGAGCTAATGATTGTGGTCTGGTTGCACGCCTTCCTATCTGCCTGTCTCCTGGACTCTGCAACAACCACACAAACCATCACCCACATCAATGGAGGGGGCTGCTTAATATTTCATTTAGCCAGCCCATCCATCTTCTTGTTTTGTTTTCTGTTTCTGGGAAAGAAGAAAGCCACTGTTTGATGATGATGATGATGATGATGCTTAGCAGAGTTGAGTGAAGTCACATTTGGGACCCGATTGTTCTGATTTTTACGGTTGCCTGAATGTAGTTTGGTTTCAGCACATACAATATGTAAGACTCTATGGTGGGCCCCCTGGGAGACATAGAAACAAGCAGGCCAGGCCCTCGCCTTCCAGGGCACAGTGGGTGAGGTCAGCATAGCCACACCGTGACCAGAGCAGACAGCTAAGTGCTTCTCAGGGGCACAGGCGAGCCAGTTAGGGGAGGGGGGAAGGAGCGACTAGTGTCTTCTAAGAGGCCTGTGGTTATGCCTGTTTCCACACTCCATTTTCAGGCCCAGATTAGCAGGGTGTCATAAAACAAAGCTAACAGGTAAGCAGCAGACAGGAGAGAAGGTATTTGCCATGTGTAGTAGACAAAGGATGAATATAGGTATGTATAATGAGTAACAAAGAAAGGACAGATAGCACTGTAGAAAAATGGGCAATGGATACCAACGGGCAGTTCCTAGAAGAGGAAATACAAATGACCAATAAACATATAAAAGATGCTCAGTGTCATTCATAATTAGGGAAGTGCAGGTGAAACAAGAAGAAATCATTTTCTTCCCACTGATTCTAAGAAATCAAGGTTTGATAACATCAAGAAATGGCTTAGGGGTTGGAAAATTGGTTCTTTTGAATGCCACTGCTGGTAGTGTAAGTTAGTATAGTTGTTTTGGAGAGTAATTTGGTGGAACCTATTAAGTACGATAATTGCAGTGAATAAGCGGCTCTACTGCTCCACAGTGTTCCAAGGTAAAATACTGTTAACAGGCTTGTACAGGAAGCAATAGCATGACTTTTAGGATTGCAGGTTTGAAACTCTTTAAGTGAGGTCACCACATCACACCCACCACCACCCAAATACCAATAACCCTCTGTACTGTGCACTGGACTTCTCCACCCTACTCCCTCCCTCTCCCTAAAAACTCAGTTCTACAGTTGGATTCTAGGAGTTTGTTTTGGTCGGGTTTTGTCAGTTGCTTTGCTTTGTTTCTTTATTTTCTGCAAATGAGTGAACTAATCAGTCCTTGTTTTTCTCCTTCAGACTTGTTTTGCTTAGCATGATCCCATCCTGTTCCATTCATGTTGCCACAAATGGCAGGATTTCATCTTTTTTAAAAAAAATATAGCTATGGGCTCTATCTCATAATGGGAGGAGTAGCAAGACATTTGCAGCAATCTATCACACATCACAAATATTGTTTTTATGTATTGAAGAAAATGAATGTACAATCTAGAAGAGTATAGCTGATCAAACCGTCATTCTAGTACAAGGACGTAAAGAAATAGTCTGAGGCCTTGGAATGCATAGAACGACCTACAGCGGAAATAACTTTGGGTGAAATCTTCAGCGAAAGCCAAAAGGAAAGAGAAAATATATCCATAATCAAGTCTGATAATATCATCTTGATGGATTTGGAAGGGCAGAACTCAGGAAACCTGAGCTTATTTTATGGGCTGGGGAGAGATATAATATTGGCTTTAAAAATGAATAAAAGGAAGCAGAAGATGTGGAGGGAGACAGTGGCTCATCCCAGGTCATACAGCCATTGGCGGTGGAGCCAGGTACTGAGCCCCGGTGCTCACCTGCATGTGTGCGTGAAGCCTTTTCATGGTGACGAGTCCATGCTGTCACCCCGCTGGCAGAGACATCTCAAGGACATGCCTGGTCAGTTGCTCTTGCCTATGTTTTGGGTAATCTCCTTTGTTCCAGGTTGTGAATGGACAGAGGGAGGGGCCGCCCCTGTGTTTGAGCCCAGAGCTGTGAGCCACCTGGTCACGTGGCAAGATGGCCGCTGTAGCCGCGGGTTCCTGGCCTCTCTGCCCCAGCCAGAGTCCCACCTCAGTGTGGCCACAGGGTTTGGCTGTGCGACTGTCTTCTGGCTTTTGAAAAATAGGTATGGACAGCTGTTCTTTGACCTGGGTGCTGGGCTGGGTTTGGGTGCTGGGAAGAGAGTGGGCGGGGCTGCACCACCAGTGTCTCAGCTTCATGACTGACCCTCAGTGAGTATGGCCTGGCACAGCGTGAGGTCACAGGTAGCCGTGGACTTTTTTTGGTTATCTGCTGCTAACCCACAGAGGGGAAGGGGTGACCAGAGAGGGCAAAGGACTTGTCAAGGTTCACACGGTGAGTCCATGGAGGTCAGGGCTGCTGACGATGCGAATGTCCTGCTCTCCCGGCCTGGTCCTCTCTCCCCTCCCCTAAGATCTATCTCGGCCACCTTGCTTGGAGTGGCTGGCAGGTTCTCCCCTTGTGGGTCCAGCTGCTGGGAAGACAGGCAGGTGGGGTTCTGGCTATCACCCCGCTATGCCAGGTTTGTCCTCACTGTCACAGCTAAGTGCAGCGCATGCCTTTACGCCAGTATTAGGCCATGTGAATTGTTTTTGGTATGAAAAACAGCCCAGAGTTCCTTGAGTCCTACGACGCTGCTGGTACCATCCATGACTATGTGGTTGCCATGCTGTGTGGTTTGCCAAGACCCCTGATGTCCGACCAGAATGCTGCCAGCTGGGGATATTTCAACTCCCAGAGCCAAAGCTGGAACTTGGAAATGTGAGTATAATCTTGTGGCCCGGCTGAAAAGTAGATTCTCTGGAAGAAGAGCTCCATGGACTGTCTCATTTGGGGATGGGGGAATTTCTAGAGGTCAGGAATCAGGTTCCAATGCCCTCCCCTCCACAATTGTCCCAGTCACTGGGCATGGGCTGGCCTGGCTTTAAGTGAGGCCCTTGGGAAGGGGCACCACCCGCATGCCATGCCGTCCTGCTGTCCTCCATAGTCACTCAGAGCTAGGCTTGGCTCCCCACTTCTCTGTGACCCAGGTCTAGCCGGTAGGCTTCAAAGAACAACTTTCACTCTGAATTTTAAAATAAGCTTAATACATGGAAATAGTAGACTTGAGGAATGCCTTTTAAGTTCTTTTTGAACTATTGTTTGCCTTTTCAGGTCCAGAAGTCCAGTGCCTTATAAGTTCACCTCCTTCAGGGCCCAAATTCTGAGCTCTATAATAAAATGCACCTGGTAGTTCAGGTAAAGGACGTTTTAGCATGCTTTATAAAGTTGACAGCCTGTGTTCACTAACTCCGAGTGGTGAATGCATCTGGTGTTCCGGAGACGGATGGCTTTGACCTGGTTTGGTCTGTGCTAACCAAGTGGGGCGCTGAACTCCAACTGCCTCCCTTTGCAGAGTACAAGAGAATGGGTGCCTGTGATATCTAGCTCTTATCTAATCTTCCTGACACCCTGCTCAAACAGCTGCTTTTTTTTTTTTTTTTTGGCAAGCTTTTGAAAGTCAGTGACCATTCTTTTAAAAACCCAGGCACTGCACTATGAAGCTATTTGTAGCCACTGCAGCTTGAGTTTGAGCCCTGGTCAGGGAGGGGACCCACATGACGCAGCAGACCTCTCCTGTCTCGCTGGCTCTTCTCCTCAGCAGTGTATTTAGTTAGTCTGCATTGTTCTGCTCCCCACTCTGTCTCTGGTGAATCCTCTCACCCCTCCCTGCACCCAGCTCTTGTATGCATAAATAAGTAAATCTTAAAAAACAAAACAACAAACATTAAAAAAAAAACCCAAACTTATAGTTTTAAAGAATTCAGAGGCCGTTTGTGAAAACACTGCACTCCACCTTCCCTTCTTGGGTGTGTAGCACTTTCTTTTGCTGAGTTCCCTGAAAACAACAACAAAAAAGATAAGCAAGCACCAAGTAAACATGTCCACTTTTGGTTTGCAGACTGAGGGCCTCTGGCTTTCCGGTCCATCTGCTCCCAGACATCTCACAGCCTGGCAGCGTGGCCGGCAGAACTTCCCGAGGGTGGTTTGAAATCCCCAAGGGGACACCTGTGGGCGTGGCCTTGGGTGACTTACAGGCCTCTGTCTATTCCTGTATGGCCCGGAGGACAGATGCAGGTAAGTTTCTCTGGTTCTCTCCTCTGACTTCTACCGGTGCCTCCTAAGGCCCCGTTCTGTGTGGAACTCCAAGGGACCCAGACATCTAGCAGCCTCAGCATCTTGTTGATTGTTACTCTGTAAGATGAAAACACCTCATCCCCACAGGGGAAGCCCCTGCCCCGGGGAGTTTCTAATCTGCAAGGCAGGGCTGACTGTCCCTGACTGCATAGCTGCACCTTCCCTCTCTGGGCATGGTGAGGGAACTGGCCTTCTTTACTTGGCTGTTTTGTGTAAATCCACCACTGAGAAAAGAGATCCGTAGACTAGGGCTTTCTGCATGTTTGTGGATGAAAGGTCAGTTTGATCTGATTCGAAGCGCAGACGCTTCTGTGTTCCAGGTGAGAGTCACAGGCAGCTGGAGGTAGCAGCCTGGGACAGGGCTCAGCAAACTTGCCTGCAGAGGGCCAGGTAGTAAATATTTAAGCTTTGTGACCTTATTGTTTTTTGTCACGACTTCTGCACTTTGCTACTGGAGCGTGAAAGCATTGGTAGCATCGTAAATGAGTGGGCCTAGCTTTGTTCCAAATGAAGCTTTATTTTTAGACATGAAAATGTGAATTGCATGTGATTTTCATGATTTCTTTCTAACAATTTAAAAGTGTAGACGCATGCTGCCGGGATTGTAAATGGTGTAACCCCTTTGGAAAACTGTTCCTCAGAAGACCAAACATGGGGTTACATAGGCTCAGCAACCCCACTCCTAGTATCTACCCAAGAGAACTGAAAACACATGTCCACACAAAACTTGTACACAGATGTTGCTGGCAGCATTTTTCATAACAGCCCCAAATAGAAACAACCTAAATGCCCATCAGCTGATAAACAGACTTAAAAAATATGGTATATCCACACAACTGATAAGAAATGAAGAGTTGATAAGTGCCACACTCATGAGTGAACATGAAAGAAAACAAAGAAGCTCATCATAAAAGACCAGTGTGATTCCATTCCTGCGAAAGGTCTAGAATGGGCAAGTCCATAAAGATAGAAGTAGACTAATTGGTTGTGGGGGTACAGGGCGGGTAGGATGGATACTAATGGGTATGGATTTCTTTTTGGAGTGATGAAAATGTCCCAAAATTCGATCGTGGTGATGGTTGTACAACTCTGTGATGGTACAAAAAACACCAGTTTTAAATGGGGCATTTTATGGGGAATTTATATGAATTATATATATCTCAGTAATGCTATTTAAAAAAAGTCAAAGCCTTTCTAAGCTCGTGGGTCATCCAGAAACAGACAACAGGCTGGATATGACTTGGACTGGGGTAGAAACTGGGCCTGCTTGTCTGAGCAGGATGCCAGCTTCTGTTGGTTCTCGAGGCATCCTGGCTGCGTGAGTGCACTTTAGGACTGTTTTATTTTGTTTTTGGTAGTGGTTCTTCTTAAGTCAAGGTTATCGCAGAGCGAAAGGTGAAGTTCTTCCAATTTGTTTGCACATTGGAATACTGTCCTTTTAGATTAAAAAAAATCCAAAACTTCTTCTCCCAAAATTACAGATAAAATCAATGCCCCAGGAAAATGCGCTAGGTTCATTCGGTGACTTCATTTCCCCAGTACCAAGGCCTTGCCTTGTAGGATTCATTTTTCAAAGTATGAATGTCAGGGGACTCCCATAGCTCTGGAGTCCAACCCCAGGCCTGGCTGGAATTTCAGTCTCTTGACTTTGTAAGGAATGATCTTGGGCAGACACCTTTTCCTCCCTGAGCCCTTGTCATCATCCAAAATAAGGGTGATAACAATTCCTTCACATGTGATGGTGGCCTGGGATGATGCCTGTAAAGGGCCTGCCTTCCCCTCCTACCTGGTGCTTTTCAAATCTTAAGCCCTATGTCTGGTTGTCAATGGGCTTTCAAAATGGTGAATGAGGGGCTTAGTTAAATGCAGGTCAGGAAGGTAAGCTTTGGCTTCCTCGTCACTGAGCTGGTTATATTCTCTGGTTGGGGCTGCTGGCCTGTGCTGTGTCCATGGGCAGGGTTGGTCAGTCAGCCGCCACCACTGGCACCTTCACCCGAAGGGATAGGGGGAGGGAAAATTACTCTGGTTATGTTACCGTAGGCAGGGTGAGGGGTACCCTAGATCTAACTCCCAAACCTGCCTGCTCTAACTAGGTTCTACCATTCGCTGCATCAAGACAAAACATTCTCTAGTGTGTAAGACCTTTAGTAGAAAGGAACACTAATACAATTAGTGTGCAATAGAGAGAAGAAAAGGGAAAGAATAGACAAAGTAATTTACAAACCAGTCACCCAAAGTTTTCCATCCTTCTTTTGGGTAAATGCCCAGCCCAACAAGGTTGACTCACTTTTACTAAACAAGGTGACCAGGCCGGAAAACTTACCACAAGTTGAAGGCACCTTCTGGTGGGGACCCATAGGAAAGGGCAGAAGGGGCCAGACAAGTTGGAAAGGAAAAAGAGTAAAATTAAAACCAAGATAAAAGCTGTTACTGTTAACCTCCCTACCCATGTCTGTTCCAAGTGTCTCCTATGTCCCCCAAGTCCCTGGTACAGTCCAAGGCCAAGAAGCAAGCACAGCTTCTTCACAAGTCTCTCTGCTCCTTGTGCTTTCTCCAGGTCTCCTTGCTCTCTATACTTCTTCCTTTCTTCTTCCAGTCTTCCCTCCAGCTTCTCCTCCTCCCTGCTCATCTCGACCCCTCCTTGGGTGGGGCAGAGAACCTGGAACCTCCCCTTTCCCTGGGGACCACCAAGTTAGCTTTACATGGTAGTGATGAAAGGCTTGATGTGGCAGAAAGAAAAGGTATAGGCCCATTGTGAACCCAACCTTGCCAGTGCAAAAATAGCACTGATATAATCTTCTCTCTGAGAGGGGCTGATGCCTTTGTGGAGTTAACTTTTGTTAACCTAATTGCTTCTAGAGTGTGACTAGTTTGATCTGTGAGGAGTAGGGTTTCTCTACCAAGGTCCTCCAACCCCATATCCCACCTCTGGTCTGTGCCTTCTGGTACTTGCTATAGCAGTTGGCACGTAAGGACTATGTTAATTGTTTCTACCCCCATCCACCAAGGAGGCCCCAGTTTTCTATTCTTAACCTCCATCAATCTGAAGGCTTGATCAGGCCTGGGCAAGGGTGTGGGCACACAAAAACTGCAAAGCCTTTCCCTGACCTGGTTTCTAAAGCCACACACTGTTACTTTTACTTTATTCTTTTCATTAGAAACAAGTTACTGAGTTTGGCCCACACGTGGGGAGGGGAATTAGGCTCTACCTCTCGAAAGGAGGGGTATCAAAGAATTTCTGGGCCGATCTTAAAAGCAGCGTACCCTCTCCTGTCGTACTGTGACTTGTGACCTCTGAGTCAGCCTGGCAGGCCTAATTAACTTCTGCTTTCCTGGACCCCAGTTCTCAACATCAGCACCTCGGTTCAGCTGGCAGCCTCCATGCCTGCGGGATTTCAGCCAGTGCAGACGCCAGACCCTGCCGCTCCGGTCGCCTACTTCCCATACTTCGACAGGACCTACCTGGCCGTGGCAGCATCCCTCAATGGGGGCAATGTGCTGGCCACGTTCGTCCACATGTTGGCCCAGTGGATGGCAGATCTAGGTAAGGTGTGGCCAGACCACGGTGGGTTCTCTGCGTCTGCTTGCTGCGTGGCATGTCTTGGGTTGAAGGTGTTGTTGATCCTCCTAGATTGGATGTCGTTTTGGAGTTGTTGGGTTTGGAGAGTGGGGTCCTTGTGTTCCAGGGCAATCCTGAAATAAAATGGGTTGACCTGACTGGGTTTTACCTGCGCACTCGAAAGGCACTTATAATAAGTGCTAACTGCAGGCACACAGGACAAAGGTTAATAAAGGGTTTTACTTTACAAAAGAAGGGGAAATAAAGTAGTGAATAACAAAAGGAGAAGAGAGGGATACAAATTCATAAATGTCCTACTGTTGGGGGGAAGGGTAGTCCTGAATGGATTACACAGATGGGTGTGTGGACTCCAACCCCACTCCAGACCACCAGTGTTCCAGAATTTAAAAAAATTTTTAAAGATTTATTTATTTATGCATACAAGCACTGGGGTACAGGCCAGAGGTGTGGGGTGGGGTTGGTGAGAGGATTCACCAGAGACAGAGCGGGGAGCAGGACAGGCAGATCAACAGAAGTACACTGCTGAGGGGAGCAGTGGGCACAGCAGGAGAGATCTGCTGCACCATGTGGGTCCCCTCCCTGGCCAGTGGCAGGGATCGAACTCGTGCTGCAGTGGCTGCGGTTTGCCTCATAGTGCGTTACTTAACCCACTGCTCCACCAGGGAGGCCCACAAATCCGATAATATAATTATTAAAGAGTGGATCACTGGGACCTGAGGGTGGAGTTAAGCAGCCAGGCTAGCTATGAAACCAGAGAGGTGAGCCCTGGGCTCTCTCTTCCTTTGGAGCCATCTCCCTTGATTCAGAGCCAGCTCTCAATGCGCCATCGCGTTCCAGCTCGGAAGATCTGGTAGGATATTTACGGATTTGTATCCCTCTCTTCCCTTGGTGTTATTTCTACTTTATTACCCTTCTTTTGTGAAATAAAACCCTTTAATAACTTTTGTCGCGTGTGCCTGAAGTTGAGGCTTATTATAAGTCTCCTGAGCGCGTGGGTAAAGACCCAGTCAGGGAAACCCATTTTATATTAGGGTTGCCCGGCAGCACTACCAGTTTCTTGGAGCTGGACCCCAACAGCACTCTGAGAGCTGGTTCCAATCAAAGAGGACCCCAAAGACTCACCTCTCTGGTTTTATAGCCAACCTGGCTGCTTAACTCCACCCTCAGGTCCCAGTGATCCACTCTTCGATGATGACCTTATAGGATTTGTGGTTTGGGGATATTGCTGGTCTGGAGTAGGGGTTGGAGTCCATAAACCTCTTTGTGTGATCCCTTCAGGACGACCTTTCCCCCTAACACTTGGGTTCAGTCTGGGAAAGATTTCACCAGAGCTTCCCTATCAGTGGCATGTGGCAAGTCTCCCAAGCAAGTTTCTCCACAGAATAGAGATGCTAGTTATTTTAAAGAGTAGGTTTATTAGGGAAAGGGACAGAAGAGTAAAGGAGGAGCTGCCCCCCGTGGGGCAGTTCAGTTTTATCCTCTTCTCGTGGTAGGGAGGGGCTCATCTTTGTGAGTGGTTAGATTGTTGCTGATTTTAGACAACTATGCAGAATCAGGTCTGTGCTCCTGACACTCCCTGGGACATCTGATACCTGCTGAGGCCTTATACCTGCTTGGATCTTATGTCTTGTGATAAGGCACTGGCGCCTCCGATCTTGATTTCTGTAGCTGGGCTAATGGTCAAGTTAATCCCCTCTACCCCACCTCATTGTGTGAGTCAGGTTCTAGCTTGTGGCGCCTCCTTTAGGTTTTCTATTCTTTCCTCCATCAGATTCATGTCTCAGGTCCAGCCAGGTTCCAGCATATTCCTTCCTTAGGGATCTGAACGTGCTATCTTTTTCCTGTCTTCTTCTGAGATATCATCACCCACTCTTTTTTGAGTGGCACCCTCTCCCTAGCCTTGACTGTGAAGTGCCAGAAGGAAGCCCAGGGTCCCTTGCATTTGAGGCTTTCCTTCTTAATGACTGCATATAGATGAACGTGAAGTCACTGAGCCTGAGCAAGCAAGAAGATGCCTGGTGTTCTTCTCTATTATGAAGCTGTCACAGGACATACGGCTGGCAGGTGGTTCCTGACCCATATGCTGGATGGTTCTGATGCCCTTGATGTCGTTTTTGGAGTGGTTGGGTTTGGAGAGTGTGGTCTTTGGGGTCTCTCTGGGAAAGGTTTTGTTACAGGGCGACCCTAATATAAAATGGGTTTCCATTCAGGACTACCTTTCCCCCCAAGTTTCACCAGAGCTCCTCTTTCAGCGGCACACGGTGAGTTTCCCAGGAGAGTTCCCATGTTCCACAACATGGAGACAGTCACTATATCCAAAAGGACATGTTATTATAAAAGGGAGAGAAGAAAAAAGGACACTTGCATAGACACAAGTGGGCAGGAAGAGCTGCCCCGTAAAGAACAGGTTTGCTGAGAGAGGCTACATGGTTGCAGGCGGGTGGCCTTGAGAAGCTGCCTCCACTGAGGGAGGTCAGTGCAGAGAAGCCCCCGCAGGTGCCGGTCATGGGCAGGCAGGAGGCTGCTGCCCTGCAGAGGAGAGAGCTGGGGAAGAGAAGCACCTGCCAGTCACAGGTGGACAGAAGGAGGGCTGCCCGGTGCCAGTGCAGAGCCTGCCCTGATATAGCCTTTTCTTTGGGAGGGGCGCGCTCCTTCAGGGAGTGGTTTGTTGGTAGTTGATTTTAAATAACTGTAGAATTTTAAAGGGGCCAGTGATTCTACAATGGATTTCAATCTCCATATCTTCACCTTCAGGTCTGTGCCCTTGACATTCTCTATAGCATTCTAACACCTGCTCGAGTCTTGTGCTTTGTGATCTAGGCATTGGCACCTAAGGATCTTAGTTCCTGTAGCTGGGCCAATGGCTATGTTAATCCCTTCTACCCTCACCTCCAGCTCCTGGCATTGTGGGAACCATAATCTTGTGGTGCCTCCTTTCCAGTTTTTCTAGCCTTATCCTCCCTCACCCTCCTGCTCACTTCCTTAATTCCCAGAGTAGAACGGGTCTTCCCCTGCTCTGCATTTAGAGCGGAACATGTAACCTCCTTCCTGGAGAGATTCCCTCTCCAAGCACTTACGGTAATTTGCTAGCACTCTAGGCCAGGAAAATCATGTCCGTCAGTTGCACTGGTTACCTGTAGGAGCTCAAAACCAGAGCTCTCCAGAAAACATCCAACATGGTAGCAAGATGAGACAGCAGGAATGGAGGAGGGGGGACACACAGAGGTTGTGTGGACAGCTGGACGACTGGTAGGTGCTGCTGACCTTTGTCTTCTTGGATGTTAGGATTTTGGGGGAGTTCTGCCCCCTTGGCTGGAATGCTCAGGAGTGCTTCATTTAAAGAAGGGGATTTTGATTTTGTTTTGTTTTGCATCAGAAAAGGGTTTCCAGTTATAGGATCAGTCATCAGAACCTTCAGGCAAATGGTTTATCTAGAAACTGGTTTAACTGGATTGGGTCTACCAATCGGTTACCAAGGTGGCCAGTGTTTCTCTTCATACAGAAGTAACTTTTTCTTCATCTCCCAGAGCCCCAAATTGGTGGTAGTTTAATTCTCTGTGAGATCCTTTCAAAAAAGAAAGGGCTTTTGCAATTTCATGGTTCTTATTCTGATGAACCAAAGTGTTTGAGGGTTAGTATTTTATATAACAACTTTTTATCACATTCTTACAGTAATGTCATTTGAGTGATAACATATTTAGCTGCAGGTATAATACGGTTTCCTTAGATAAAAGACATGTATTTTATTAACCAAGAATTGGAAATGTTAAAGCATAAAATACAAAAATAAAACTCAGAATATCCCAGGCCTGCATTACCTTCCAGAGGCTGGAAACAGGGTGTTCTGCCTCCAGTTTAGAGCAGGGAGTCTGGGCCAGCTGGCCCGGGTTTGAATCCCAGTGTCACTTTCTGAGTACCTTTGGCAGGTGGTGACTTAACCCCTCTGTGCTTCACTGCCCCTGTCTAAAACAGGGATCATCCTAGTAGTACTCAAAGGATCTCAGGATTGAGGGAGTTAACGCTATAGAACACTTAAAGTGTTGGGCCCATAGCAAGTGGCATATAAGCACTTACTAAATAAACACAGTGTCCTGGATGCAACCCAGTGTGGCTTCTGTCCCCAGCTCTGTCCACAGGTCATTGTGTGTCATTGGCCAGGCCCTTCTCCTCAGTGTTTTCCCAGCTCTGACCTTCTATGGTTCTAAGCTCATGGTGTGAAAACTCTTGGCAACTCACTGGTGTCTCTGCCTGTGTCAATCCCCACTGACAGAGCTGGGTGAGAGGATGCGCCCACGGGTGTGGGGACAGGGCTGGAAGCCAGACCCCTAAGGTTGGTGAATTTCCTTCAGGTGTCCCCAGGGCCTGGGTCAAGGTCCATGTCTCCTAGTGAGGAAGAACACTGGGTATATTTTAACATTTCCTTAAATATTTTTTGAGTTTTTATTACAGAAATACAAGTGTGTAATAAGGAAAAAAAA
>JAGFMF010011660.1:344646-379013 GCA_019455555.1 Galemys pyrenaicus | reverse complement strand
AAAAAAAGGAAAAAAAAAGGAAAAAAAAAGGAAAAAAAAAAGGAAAAAAAAAAAGGAAAAAAAAAACTTGTAGATTTTGTTTGGCTTTCAACAGTTCCCAGTAATGTTCTGTTTCTTTTCTAGAATCCATTTTAGGGTAGTGCATTGCCTCCGGTCATTGTGTCTCCTTGGTCTCTGCTTTTAGTTGGTCTGTTCTTTTTTTTTAATCTCCTTTCCCTTTTTTACATTAGTTTGATGGTTTGACATTCTATATTTACTCTTTTAGAATTTTCCAACACACTGTTTTGGAGGAGAGTCACTCCTCTGAGAAATTGGTACAACTGATAAGAAGGAAAATAATGTGCCTGTCTTTTGTTCCAGCAGTTCCCCTTCAGGGGCTTCGAGCTACGTATTTATGTACGTGAGCACACATACGAAGGTGTTCACCAAGCACACGACTTATTTTTAAAAAATTTAGTAGTATTGGTGGTGAACATGATATAGTATATTTTGGATTATAATACTGTGCACCTGGAACCTGTGAAGTGTTATAAGCCAATGTTACTTCAATAAAACATTAAAAAAATCAATAATACAAGTGAATTCACAGAGAAAGGCAGTCATCCCTATTGAAACCCCTTCCCCCAAGTCCCCATCCTGATAGGTGGTCACCTTAAACTCCTCCAGCTGTTGTATGTGCTTAAAAAAGAGCAACAATAAAACCATCCGGTATTTGCTCTAGTGTGAAGACAGTTTTCAATGGAAGCTGTAAGTTGCGGTGAGAGTGAGTCTTATCAGCATTAAGGTGTGCAACCCACAGGCATGGAACTGAGGGCTGTGAAGCATTTGGTTCTTGGTCTGAGCCCTGTGTGCTGGCTTTCTGGGGGCAAGTGGGAGTGGGGGGACCCAGCTGGGTCTGCAGAACTTCTGGAGCCCTGATCCTGCCTGAGTTTTGTACCCTCCAGAAATATAAGCTGAGAACTCTTTGTGTGAAGGTGTCTCACAGGGGGGCAGCCAGCTACCCCGGCAACATGGGCTCTGAGGCACTCGCCAGGCATTGGTACTAGTCCTGCTACCACCTCGGCCTCTGAAGTAGCTCAGGACCTCTGAAGTGGCTCGTCTCCATCACCAGAATAGGTGCTTGGTGCTTCTACCTCGTCGGTGTCTCCCTCTGCTGATCCCAGGCCTGTACCTTCCTCTGCTCTGAGGAAGTACCTGCCAAAGGTACTCAGAAAGTGACACTGGGATTCAAACCCGGGCCAGCTGGCCCAGACTCCCTGCTCTAAACTGGAGGCAGAACACCCTGTTTCCAGCCTCTGGAAGGTAATGCAGGCCTGGGATATTCTGAGTTTTATTTTTGTATGTGCTTTTTGTCTTTGTCAATTTTTCTTACTTTTAATAATAAAATTTCTGGTAGGAAGACACGTTCTATCATTACTTAGCCAGATTCCTGCTGATCAAATTTTGACTAGTTGTCTATTATATTTATTTATTAAGATTTATTTTTATTTTTTATGCATACAAGAACTGGGGTGCAGGCCAGAGGTGTGGGTGGTGAGAGGACTCACCAGAAACAGAGTGGGGAGCAGAACAGGCAGATCTACTGAAACACACTGCTGAGGGGAGCAGCGGGTGAGGTAGGAGAGGTCTGCTGTGCCATGTGGATCAGCTCCCTGGCCAGGCATCGAGCTCGTGCTGCAGTGGCTGGAGATAGCTTCATAGTGCTGAGATTTTAACCACTATACCACCAGGGAGGCTGCTGCCTATGATATTTAGTTCTCTCTCTCTCTCCTAAATGTATATAGTTGAGTTAATGTCAGTTAAATGTGCTCCACAGTGACTCTAGATTGGTGGTTCTCAGCGCTGGTCACACACTGAGAAGACCTGTAAAGCTTTGAAAGCAACATTGATGTCCTACACCCGCCTTCAGAAATGCTGATTATCTGGCTTGGGGGGGGCTAGGGCCTAAGTGTGGCATCTTATAAAACTTGCCCAGGTAATGCTGACATCCTTGATTGTTGATAAGCAATGGTCTAGATGCTTCTACTCAAAAGAGTGTGGCTTTTCACCAGCAGCATGGGTTCTCTGGGAGCTGGGAACCGGCAGATTCTCAGGGCCCGTCCCAGACAGCCAGAGCTGCATGTTAGTAAGATCCCTAGAGGGCTCCTCCTCAGGTGAGAAGCTCAGCTCTGGACTGGTGGTTCTCAGGCTCTGCCGAGGAGCGGGCTGCGCTGCGATCAGCCCTGTGATCCTGGAATTTCGACGGTGCTGCTAATAAGTCTAGTCCTAGCTGTGATGGTACTTCCTGACCAGTGTAGCCTAGTCAGTGGACCTTGGACCACGGTGGTATGGTTAGAGCTCATAGCAGCACCTTTGTGATCTCTTCCTAAGGTCAGGGCCCAGTCTGCAGTGAGAGCTGACTGGGATCTGGGGCGGAACACAGCTGACCAGACAGTGTGGGTCCCAGGCCCAGAAGCAGGCAGCCTCAAGTGGGGTTATCCCTACTTGCATAGGGGAAGCAGCAAGTAGACCTGCACCCCGGGGATTCTACACTGTCTCAGCCAGCAGGGGGAAGATGCATGAGCTCACACAGGTCTTCTCTGCTCCTGGCAGGCCTGGAGGTTGAAGAATCCTTGGTGTATTCACGCATGATCCAGGCGGCGACACAGCAGAGAGACACCTGCCTAACCATCACCCCAACAGTGTTGGGTGAGAGGCACCTGCCAGACCAGCTGGCATCAGTGACCAGAATCTCCTCCTCGGACCTCTCCCTGGGGCACGTGACCCGGGCCCTGTGCCGAGGCATCGTCCAGAACCTGCACTCCATGCTTTCCTTTCAGCAGCTCAGAGAGTGGGGCGTGGAGAGGGTGATCGGGAGCGGGAGTGCACTGTCCAGGAACGAGGTGCTGAAGCAAGAGGTGCAGAGGGCTTTCCCCTTCCCAGTGTCCTTTGGGCAGGACGTGGATGCCGCTGTGGGAGCAGCACTGGTCACGCTCCAGAGAAGCCTCAAACAGACGCCTTAGGCAGAGAATGCTTTGGTCAAAGGACTGCTGCTGATTTTATCAAAGTAAGCTTCCTGACTGGATCTGGGGCCATCTGTTTCCTGGAGAACTGTGTGGGAAGCTTTTAAGTAATGCCTGCTTGTGGGCACCATCCTGAGCAAGAATGTATTTTAGGGGACACGCTAATATAGCCAAGAGTCACCAAACAGACCCCAAATCAGACCCCTCGTACCTTCTGAGTGAGACTCACCTGGGGCTGTGATTCACCTGTGGACAAAGAAAAGAAATATGAACTTCGGACACCACAAAGTCTGGTGACTGTAGACTCCAAGTAAGAAAGAAGACCTGCCCCACCTATGTCTGACTTCTGGATCAACAGTTTTTATGGACGTGAAACCTGAACTTGGGTCACATGGACATGGACTGTTGGGCAGGCCCTTCCCTTGGATTGCGCCATGTGGTCCTGAGGCCCTGTGGCCCACCTCATTCCCCCCTGGCCACAGCTGGTTAGCTGGTGTAGGTGGCGAGCAAGGTCCTGAGGCAGCCTGGCTCGGTGAGAACTCAGTGCTGTGTGCTGGCCTTCTTCTGTGTGTTCCTCCCTCCTCCCGCCCCAAGGAGAGCCTGCTGCGCCTGGGCTGCCGGAGGTGCTCACAGCCCAGCTGGCTTGACGGCACGTGGCATGAAGGGAAGGCAGATGGCCTGCCCGGCAAGGGTGATGGATGCTGTGTGGCCACCTCCACTCAGGCACATTGCTCCCAAGAGTCTGACCAGGTACCAGAAGGTCCTTTTCCAGGAGTGTCTGACGCCTCACGTCTCTGGGAAGCTTCCAAGAGGAGGGACACAGATGGGCATACTCAGCCAGAGTGGTGGCCAAGGTAGTCAGAGAGAATCCCTCCTCCTGCAGGCCCTGCTCTGCTCTTGGCGAGGGCCTTGCCAGCCCATCGCGTGTTCCTGGCTCACAGAACAGCCACTGGAGCTGACATCCCTGTTGGAGGTCCAGGGCATCTTAAACCTTGAGGCTGGTAGGGATGATCAAGGAATAACTTCCGGGAGAGTGTTTGTACCCAGACTCTCAAGGGTGAGCCCTGGTTCTGGCAGGCCTCGCTGAGGCACCTGGGTAAATTATGCTTGGGAAGCAGACATGTTGTCTTTTTGTAAATGCCAATTTTATGAATTATGTGATTGTTGGAAGCTCTTCAATTAATCTGTCTGGATGTGCTGATTGAATTTCAGATACTAAAGCTCATTCTTCCAGAGCCTTGTCCCTTTAAAAAGATACATCTCGGCTCTGAGAAGCCCGTAAGTTACTGCACAGCTGCAGAGCTGGGGTCGGAGGTTGGCCGAGGCCCTGAGGGTGAATTGTTGGTTGTCCTGTAGAACCCTGGCTCACAGTTCTACCCCAACGTGTGGCTGCAGGTCATGCAGGAAAGTCATCTATTAGCTGGGTGTTAAGAGGTCATCATTTTGGCACCCCTGTGGAAGAGAAGACACCTGAGGGGGAGGATGAAGGACAACAGCTATGCCTGTCAGGAGAATAAACTCCAGAGAGGCAACTTGTCCTGCACTCTCAGGGTGCTGTGGCTGGAGTCTGAATACAGGGTTAGGAGCCGCATGGAGGTTACAAGCCCAGGCCACCCTGGCCGGAGCCTCGTGGCGCCTGAACTCTGGCCCCTTTTCCAGACCATGTGTCCACTCTGCTTCTGAGGGTTGAGCCTTGCACTCTCCATGCTTGTTAGCTGACACTTGCTGTTTCCATGGCACGTGGCTCTGAGCCTCTGCAGGGGATTGAGTCCAGCTGCCAGCGGCGCCCTAAACCACTTAGAATGGAGGAGGAGGGGATACCAGCAAGTGCTTAAAGCCAGTGTGATCTCCAGATGAGGAATCGGGTGACTGTGCTGTGTCAGGGCTGTTTGCTGTTACCCTGATTCACAGGTGCGTGGTGGACTTGCACTTTTCCACCTGGTTCGCTTCAGATAGTAAAGTACCGCTTCTGGGTAGAAGTCATTCAAAGCTGGTGTGGAATTTGCCACACCCCCTTTCCTTTGCCACAAGTGACTGGCGGTGTCCCAGATGGGGAGGCTCTGTCAGCCCGGGTCCCACTCACACCGACGAGTGAGCTCCTCTAGTGTGGCAGGAAATAAAGCTGTGGTGTCTGAAGCTGCTGAGGGTTAGGGGTTGCTCGTGACCACATCACAGCTGCTTCATCCCAACCACTCAGTCGCAGTAAGGGCTGTGCCCAACGAGTCGCCACTGTACCAAGCACAGACCCACGTGGTTATCTTTACTGAGCATCTACTGGGAGCTGGCTGGGTGTCTCTCAGGTCCAGCAATGCCACGTTCAAATTCTATTACCGGGGAATGAAATAAATACTGTGACAGATTTACGCACAAGCCTAGGAGGAGAAGCAGTTTACTCTTCATGCACGTGATATTGCGCTGAACCCTGGAGACTTTCAGTCCACTGAAAGTCGTAACCGTTAATATTTTTGCAGTATGTCCTCTCTGCCAGGAGCTATCCTAAACTCTACTTGTTCAAGTTCATTTGATCTGCACACTAATCTTAACGGGCAGGCGCTATTATCCACATTCACCGATGAGGAAACCAAGATACAAAAAAGCTAAACAGTGAGTCTCAGATCATAACACTAGGGGCCAACCCCAGAGCGCACTTTCTTTAGCATTCTAGGCGGCGGGCTCAGGCTAGGCAAAAGTATACAGTGATGGCGGGTCCTGGTGGCTGGAAATGTTGGCTGCACCGAATGGTCTTGGCTGCCAGCCAAGGGGTTTGGACTTCCTGCTCTGGGCAAGTGGAGCTGAGCATTGCGACTTCATGGACATTCAGGGTCTAACTAGATGGATTAGAGGGTGGGTGTTACAGGAGATTGGGGTCCAATGAAAGGAGACTAGGAAATAACCCATGAACGATGGAATCGGCACAGGCGCTGGAGTGGATGCCAGCCCTCCCACTCTCTCCCCGTCCCTGAGGCACATACCCTCCTTTGGCCCTTGACTGTAGTCACATAATGTTTGTGGCTTCCTGGAGACTGGAGGCTCCTTGAGGGCAGAGCCCTGTGAGGTGTTCTCTGCCCTGCCTTCCTGCATCTTTACCTAGTCAGCGTCCGTGCTGGAGTGTTCTCACAGGGCAGAATCCTACAGCTGTCCAAGGCCCAGCTGAAATGCCACCCAACTGTACAGCATCTCCCTGGCAGCGTCTCTGTCACAGGATTTCAACTGAACTGGCACCCGGGACAGACTCTGTGTCTGATGTTGGCACAGTCCTTCGGCCCCTTGTACCTGCTATGGGGTGCCCAGCCCTGTCAGAGAGAGAGCCTATGCAGGGCTTCCTCCCTCATTGCCCTGGCTTCCTAGAGGCAAAGACAATCTTTAACCCCATTCGCTGCTGTGGGCTCCGAAGTGCACATGTGTTCTGAGGAAGGAGGAGGGTGGCACCTGACCTCTTTCCTCAGCCACGATTAGGCAGGCCACATCTTGGAAAGTACAGAGATGCTCCCTTGAATGACTCATGAAACATTAAGTAAATCTTTTTTTTTTTTTTTGTTAAAAACAATTAGTCACAACCTCAAGTTAATGGCCGGATACAGCTCAGCAGTCAGCAGACATGAAATAATGACAATGAGAAGAATAACCCCTCCGCCTGCCAGAGCTTTACCAGTTCACAGCACCCATTCACACCCAGTTTTCCAACGAACCCCAGACAAGCCCTGCCACTTCAGCTGTCAGCCCAGGTCACGCAGCCGGTGGCCACTCAGCCTCGCCCTTCAGGTCCCCTCCCCTCTCCTGCCTCCATTCTCTGCCACATCCCTGACCCTCCTCCGGCTTTCCCTCTTGCTCCCAGTCACTGCTCTGGGTCACAGCTCTGCAGAGCAGAGCTCAGCCCTTTAGTGTTAAGTGGAAGCTTGGCTTCCCTCCGGGCTCAGATTGCCAGCGCGTCCACTTCTGGAGCACACCGACCGACCCCTCTCGCAGACCCCTGCCGCCCTCGGGAGCTGGCCTTTTAGCTCAGTGGCCTTTAGCAAGTGCTTGGTGACACTTGCAGATAGACTTAGAAAGGAAAGTAGCTTTTCCCAGGTTTGCTGTTTGCCCTCTGGATCCCCGAAGCCATTTAAAGTCTGGAGGGTAACTCACAAAAATCAGGAAGTTCAATCCCAATACAAGATTTGGAAAGCACAAGACTTGTGTTGTTGCCACGGTCCCTGGGGGCGTGTGTGAGGGGTTATAGGCACCTGCACTGCCTCAGGCACTTTCGCTGGGGCTGGGACTAGCGTTGCCTGGTTTTCATCCAGTTCCTCCAGGAGGTGCCAGGTAGACAGTTCTGATTTTAGTAATCGGGACTTTTCAGCACTTGGGAGTTTGCTGGTTTCTAGCTGTGCCAGGACATCTGGCCTCAAGTCTGTGAGGAACCCAGGTGGAGGCGGAAAATGCCTTAGGCGCCCATTACCAGGGTCTGGGGAGCAGTTTAAGTCAACGCGCCCCCTGGTGGCGACACTAAAAACTGCAGCCCCCCGTGATCAGCGTGGTTTTTGTGGCTCAGACTTGGCCACTAGTGCTTTCCAGCGCTCCCACATGCCCCTGTCAGACCTGAGTTTGGAGAAGTGCCCCCTCGCAGCAATCATCATTAAAACATGATCCTCTTGCAAGGAGTTTTAATGGGCACATCATTACATAAGTTCAAGAACACCCTGTTTCAAATTATGACCCAGAAAACCACGGTGATGGCAGCGGCCCAGCCTGGAGGCCTTGTACTCACCACCATTTCACTCAGTGCAGGGCTGTTCAGATAAAGCCAGGCCAGTAAATATTATAGTGTGTTGCCTTGGGCAAGGCATGGAGCTAGGTTTAGAGGAGGGAAGTGGAGGGCAGGGGAGCCCCATCTCACCCTGGAGCCATTGAAATCTGCCAGGCAACACAAGCATCGGAGAAGGTAAATCTCACTCCAAGCTTTAGGAAGCTCTAGATAGAATTCTGGGCTTTCAAAGGAGGGGATGGACTCCAGTGGGGCGGGGCACAGAGGCTCTGGGACCTCAGTTGGGAAGGGGGGCCGATCAGGGTATTCTGGGATTGTGCATTGAGAGGTGGCAGGTAGGGGAGGCTGGGCTGGAGAAGGGCATCACTTCTAGTGCTTCAGGTAAGAAGACGTGGTTGCCGGCTACAGAGAGGGATGGGCATGACCTCAGAGATGTTGCCCAAGCAGTGAGAACAGGGGAGGAGAGGGTAAAGATGACAGTGTCACACTGGTGACCAGAGACAATGGTGACTTTAAAGGCAGGAATGTTGATGGGGGCTGAATGTGGAGGGAAGAGGGGTCCACCTTGGACTTGCTGAGGGGATGGGATTCTCCTGGAGAATTAAGGAGGTGGGGAAGGGCTCAGAAGAGAGGGCTGACTGGAAACCTGGACGGAGTTGCTGGCTTTGGAATGCCAGATGGGCCTTTGTGGGGGTGAGGGCCTCAGAGTCCAGGCTGAGGACCAGGTCCTGAGGAACCACTGTGTATGGGGTGGGGAGGAGTGAGGGGAGAGGCAGCCGAGGAGAAAAGAGCAGGCGCCGTTACAGAAGGAGAAGATGGCCAGAATTTCCTCTGCACCCTTGGCGCATGCACAGAGCCATGTACTCCTCGGGAGAGGCTGTAAGCAGCTAATGGTCTCTTGACAAAGGGGGCACATGTAGTGACGTGCGTGTCCTCACTGGAGGCAGAAGTCACCTTGGATGAAGAGAAGAGGATGGTTCTGGTGAAGAAGGAAGACATTTCCGTTTCCCCGCGCCCGTCCATGGGTGGATGGATAAACACAACGTGGAATGTGATACAATGGGACGTTATTCTGCCTTCTCTGGGCATTGATTCCAGGCTGGCCGGTTCTCTCAGTGTCTTTATCAGGCGTCTCCCGCCCCTGTGTAGGGGCTGCCCATAGCGAGACCTGGACTGACCCGGGCGACTGGTAAGCACAGGGCACCCGACAGTCTCTACGCTGAGGTGTCCCCTGAGCTACCTCTGGTTCACATGGCCAGAAGGGGCAATGACCTCAGAACCCTTGTAGGCTGAGGGATCATTGCTGGTGAGCATATCTGTAAATCTCTGTATGTGCTGATACCCATATACATACATGTAAAACATTGTTATATAGTGATCAAGAGTATATCCTGTGGTCCAGGACCCCGCTTCCAGGTATATACCCCAAAGAGTTGAAAGCAGGGTTTCCTGGAGGTACTGTTGCTCATTGCAACATTACTCAACAGCCAAAAGGAAGTGACCCCGCGCCCATCCATGGGTGGATGGATAAACACAACGTGGAATGTGATACAATGGGACGTTATTCTGCCTTCAAAGGGAAGGAAATTCTGACACAAGTTACAACATGGAAGACTTTAGACTAAGAAAATCAGTCGGTCAGAAAAAGACAATTACTGTATGATTCCACCCGAGTAGTCAGATTCATAGAGATGGAAGTAGAGGTGGGGCTCCAGGGACTGGGGGAGGGGCAGGCTGGAGAGTTCATTTTGTGGGTAGAGTTTCAGTCCGCTGGAGAGTTGTGGAGGTGGGGGGCAGTGATGGCTGCACATCGGTGTGAGTGTACTTGCTGCCGCTGAACTGTATCCTTGAAAACGGTTAAAATGGCGAGTGTTAAGATTTGATGTTACACGTCTCACCACAGTTTAAAAGAAATGAAGTCCAAGGGCCCAAGGAGTTGAGGCTTAGATGGCACATGGAGATCGGGCTGATGTACATACAAAGGTCTGCAGCTGCAGGGCCCAGCTCCTGGGCCCAAGTCATCAGTCTGACCTGCAGGCTCTCACTGCCAGTTAGGTGGCTGCAGCAGCCTCTGCTCCCCCACCGCCCACCCGACTGCCGTGTGGCCTGGGGCGTGGGTTTGCAAAGCTCTGTGTACAGAGTGAAGCACCGTGCAGAGTCCAGGCGGTGGTCGCACTTCAGTGCCTGATGCAGGGCAGAGCTTGTGAGTTGCTCTTTCCAGGCCTTTCTGGCCCACGGCTTATGGGACCATGGGCTCCTCTGGGCAGCTGCTGGTTTAGCTTCTGCAGGGAATTTTGGGGTGTGCCTAAACTCGCACCCAGAAAGATGTGCAGCTTTTCTCAGCCAGGTGCATTTAGGATTAAACTAGAAGAAATGAGAAAATAAGGCACTCATACTTTTCTGAGTTCTGGGGTTCCATGAGGAACCCCCGATGAGACAGGCTGGTACCTGGCAGACCCAGAAGGCCCCCACCTCAATTCCCTCTCCCAGTTTGGGCACCCAGGAAACAAGAGACAAGAGAGGCAGGGACTGCCTCAGGGTCACCCTCGGTTGGTGGTGCAGCATGCAGAAGCTAAACACCAGGCCGGTGAGAAGCCATTCCCATCCCTTCTTCATTTTGAAAATGGAGCATTTCTAGCCTGCGGGTTTTATGTGTCAGGCTAGGAAAGCGCATCTATTCCACCGCTTCCCCATCTATTCCACCCTGGGTCAAGAGCCGTGGACTTGGGGGGTCTGAAGAGTGTGCTCCTTCCTCTGGAGCTGAGGTTACAGCTCAGGCTGGCTCTGGGCTGTGGGTGGTAAGTGCAGCAGCCTGGCATGGCTGGAGGAGGGGCAGGAACCATGGCTAAGTGGTTTCTGAAAAAGGGCAAAAATGATGGGAAAAGCTTTGGGATCCTCTGGGGATCAGAGCTGCAGTAACAGCAGCTGCTGCCCTAGCTGGAAAGGTTTTCACTGAGTGCCAGAGTGCCCACGGTGCATCCCTGCCAGCGCGGAGCCGCGGAGGCCAGAGGAGGGGCCCAGGACCCTCAAAGAGGCTGGGGAGGCAGCTCTTATCCTCACAGCAGCTCAACTCTCCTCTCCAGCAGAACAGCCTCGGAGCTCACCTGCCCCTGGCAGGGTCTGAGGGTGCCTGCAGCTGGCTGGTAAGTCCCCTTCTGTTTGATGGTCAAGGCAGACATTAACTTTCAAAGTGGCATAGCAAGCCGTCCAAAGCTGGGCCTGCCTCTTTCCAGCTGTGTGACATGAGCAGGTGACTGGTCTCAGTTACTCCATCCGAGAACTGGGCATCACAACAGTGGTCACCTACATATCTGTGAGGCTTGTGTGGACCTGAAGCACGCTTCTTCTGACGGATCGCGAGCGCTCGGGAAGCGATGGTGGAGGTTGCTATTATCGATGTTTTTTATTTGTGCTGGAGTTATGCTGGGGTGAAGAGGTTGTGACCGCTGCAGAGGCCAGTGGTTTGTGGCTAGAGGCTTTCCTCTCTGGAGGGACGGCGTGCTGGACCGAGGATCGGAGCCCTGGGTTCTTATCCAAGCTCCACTCTGCTTCTGGCAGTGTTCTTTGATGTTCATCCCTGGGCGGGGGAACCCCCAGCTCTCTGTCCCTCTTTAGGAGATGCTCAGCCAGGCTGAAGGATGAGACTGGTCAGGACTGGGGCCCGGCCAGCCTGCGTGGAACCTGGAGGCAGGCTGGAGCTTTGGCAGAGAGCTGAGTGGGAGACCCCACCCCAGGATGTACCACCTGGCTGTGGATGAGAGGAGGGAGCCTTCTCTCAGGAGATGGGTGGTGTTCTTCCTGGCTCTGGAGTTGAGGAAGACTCAGAAGGCAAGCCAGGTTTTGCTGGGCAGGGTCGTTTTCTCAGGTCTATCCCTTAGTTCAGATTGATGACTATGAATTTTTGGTAAACCAGAACCACTGTCTCCATCATTGAACCCAAATCATGGTGGGCAATACCATCAGTGTAGACTGTTTGGCTGTGGTGGGTGCATTGCCAAGGAACTCATGACAAGGGTCTGACCATAATAGCCTTTCCTGTCCCGCCCCCTCTCCCCGGGCCCCCAGCCTGGAGCAAATGGCCCGTCAATCCCTCTTCTACCCTGTGTCCTGGGAGAAACTTGGTTTCTGACAGGGAATCAGCTGCAGAGCACCAGCAGAGAGGCACAGTTTGATGACTGAATGAATGATAGTTCTGTTTGGGCTGCTTGAAGTTTACTGGGTTTAGTTAGATTTGGACCTGTCAGAGGAAGAGGCCAAGTGGCTCAAAAAAGAACATTGCAGAGAGGTTCATGGAGGTTTCTGCTCTACGAGGTGTCTGCTGTGGACTGCTGTGAGCTGCTAGCAGGTTTTGCAGGCAGCCTTACCCAGGCATAGACTCAGGCATCCGGAGAGAGCCAGGTATGGCAACGGCCTGGGTCTTCTTTGTACTTTGTTGTGGGGTTTAGAGCTTCCTGGGATGGCTGTTTGAGCAGGCTGGTGCTATCAGGTAAGAGCTTCTGACTAGGAGGGAGTTGGCCCTGCTTGCCTGATCCAGAGCTGGGAGGGGATGGTGCGATCAGCCCCAAGATCCTGGTGAGAGCTGGGACTGGGACTTCGCTGAATAGCCACCAAGGAGCACGGAGCCTTCTGGAGAGGCGGTGGAATAGTGGCGACGATAGGTGCCTGGGATTGAATCGCTTTTAACTGTCACCTCGGGCGAGTACCGTGTCTCCGTTTCCCCATCTGTAAAATACCTGTCTCTCCAGGTGCCGTAAAAATAAATGCACACAAAGCGTTGGAACAGGGCTTGCCTTTGCACGGCTCGTGTGCCAACAAGCCAGTCCTTCCATTCTCCCTCACCTCCCGCGCCTTTCAAATGCCAGCTGGCTCCCCATACTTTGAACAGCCTTTGGCGGGACGTTGTCTTCTGAGAGCACAGTCTGGTGTCTGGTGTCCCTGCTTCTGGGGCTTCTGGTGGCCTCCTGCTTCGTGTGAGAATAGCCACAGACTTCCTTGGCATTTAGGGCCGCGGTCATCTGGTCCAGACACTGCCACCGTCCGCTGGTCCCACTCGCTCCCTCTTCATCAGCCACTCTGGGGGTCCCCACCCTCCTTCCCAGCCCCAGCCTAAACTTACGCCCTTTCCAGGCCCAGTTCAGCTGCTGCCAGTTCCCAATCCCTCCTGCACTGCCCTGCCACCCACGCCCCCTGCTCCAGTCTGTGCCTTTTTGTCTCTCAGATAGGGTCTGAGTCCCCCCCGGCCCCACCCGTCGACGGTGTTGAGGGCTGGGGTGTACAAGCTGTGTGTTGGGCTATCTGTGGCCGGGATCTCCATGCTGACCTTCCCTCTGAGGGAGGACCAGAGCAGGCTCAGGTGTCCTGGGAGCCGAGCAGGGGGGGTCAGCCTCTGTTCTGTCCACGGGACGTGGGGTGGTGAGCTTGCCTCATCTAGTCCGTGGATCGGGTCCTAGCTGGGGCCTCAGGTCAGAGCTGAGTTATCACCATGGCTGGATTTGCACTGCCTGCCCTTTCACTGAGAGATGCCGGCCATGAGAAGCCTGCCAGGGGCCGCTGCTGGGATCTGGCTGCTGTCGCAACGTTCTTCTCCCGAACTCCCTGTGGACGTGGAAAATGGGAACTGCTCCCTGGGCAGCAGCCAGGTTGGAGAGCCAAGATGAAGGTCTATAGCCGATAGCTCTCATTTCTCCAGACAGCCAGCACAGCTTTTTTCATAAAGAAATTTTATGAATTTCTTTATGGATCCAGGAGCGGGAGGGGAGCCACAGGACATAGGGGAGATAAAGCAGAGAGAGAGAGAGAAAGGGCTGGACTGCAGAGTAGGTGGTGCTGAGAGGACCCTGAGAGATGGGCGGACTCTGAACCGGGCCGCTGTGGAGGGGGCGGGAGCCTGACCAGCACAGGGACTAGGCCACATCAGTGCTGGCTCCAAGGGGAGGGGAGCTCCAGGGGGTGATAGCATTTGGGCAAGATGCGGAGGAGGAAAAGACACCCCAAATGCAGACACCAGAGATGCAAAGGCCTCAGAGATGGGAGAGGCCTGGCTACAAGGAAGTGGGGATGCCCATCCAGATGGAGAGATGATTAGGGGTACAGTTAGGAAGGGACAACACCGTACCTACACCAGACGGTGAGCGCATGTGCCAGCACCAGCTTCTTCCTCGTGTTCTCCGTCTAGGGCTTCAGGCCTAAAAGTTCTATCAGCCCTGAATCACTCAAAGTCTAAAAGTTCAGGGTCAGGATACTTGAAACAGAAATTTCATAAAAATGACAAAAAGTGCAAAAAACCTACAACCGTATAAACGCGATGGTCGCAGCAGGCAGGTGAAGAGTGCAGGCAGGTGCGGACAAAGCTGGGATGGGGCACAGCGGCCGGCGTGGTGTGGGGCGGGCGTGCTGGTCTCCGCCAGCCACCCTGTCCCTCGGGGTGCAGACTGCTCTGCTTTGGGGCCCAACCATCCTCCTTCCTGAGGGCACCGCCAGCTACACCTACTCCAGTGTCTCCCTTATTCCGCCCTGGGAGGGAAGCAGGGCCGAGGCCCCCTTCCCCACTCTGAGACCAGCGGCTGGAGCCCAGAGGCATGGAGGAATCCATCCAGGGCCCTCTGAGCATGCGGGTTCCAGGCTGAGGCTCTGGTCACCCCTGGAGGCTGATGCCCACGCGGCTGGTAGCCCTTCTCACTTCTGGGGCCTCTGGGCTTGGAGGTGCAGCACCCCAAAAGCTTCCATTCTGCAGGGTTCAGCAACTGTTGGACCTCTGGGGTGTCCTGTTTCACAGGGGCCTTTGCAGGGGGCGGTGGGGGCCTGGACCACGCAGTGCTTCAGCTGGACACAAACCCATCTCCGTGGCTGTCCACAGGCTGCCTCTAGGGCCACAGAGGACCTGGCGAGGATGAAGAGGTGGGGCAATGCAGACTCAGGGGAGTCTGAGGACCCACCCCAAGAGGACTCCTGTCCGGACCCCCTGGATGAAGACCCTAACTTCAGGCCGGCTCTGGTCAAATCCCACTTCTTTCCCACGGCCAAGAGCCGCAGCCGGCTTTTTGGGAAATGCGACTCAGAGGAGGCCTCGCCCATGGACTGCTCCTACGAGGAGGGCGAGCTGTCCTGCCCGGCCATCACGGTCAGCCCCGCTGTCATCACCCAGCGGCCTGGGGAGAGCCCTGCCTGTGCCAGGTAAGCTGCATCCACGGCCTGAGCCCCTCCCCACCAGGAGCACAGCGACTCAGCGGAGGAGGTCCCAGCCGTGGGAATGCAGGCTTACGGGCTGAAAGGCAGAGAGCCCAGGTGTTGGGGAGACGTCAGAGGTCATCTGGTCCAGCATCTGCACTCCCAAGACCTTCAGGACACGAGGTCCCAGATGCTGGCTTCTCTGCAGATGACTGATCCCACAAAACCCAAAACCTCGGGTGCTTTTAGACAAAGAATACCCAACAGGCCTCCCTGGTGGCACAGTGGGCTGAGCGCCACACTGTGAAGCATCCCAGCCAGGGAGGGGACCCACACGGCGCAGCAGACCTCTCCTGCCTCGCCCGCTGCTCCCCACAGCAGTGTGTTGCAGTCAGTCTGCCTGTTCTGCTCCCCACTCTGTCTCTAGTGAATCCTCTCACCCCCCCCACACCTCTGGCCTGTACCCCAGCTCTTGTATGCATAAATAAATAAATCTTAAAAAAAAAAAAAAGGAATACTGAACAGTTCCAGTGCGGAGCTGCCAGCCTTGTCACCTCTGCCCAGGCAGGTAACGGCTGGCCTCTGGACCAGTGTCAGGATGTTTTTGCATTTGCAAACCCTGCTCCAGCTCCTCCAGGCTCCTGCCTCCAGAACCCCAGCTCCTGAGCAGCCAGAGAAGAGAGGGACCTAGGTGTTGAAGGAAGTGGTGGCAGCAAAGACTCTCTAGATGTCCCCAGAGAGCGTGGGGCAGAATGGGGGCACAGGAGCCCCTCTGGGCTGGTCATCTAGATGGGAGAGAGGGGGTGTGTTTTGTATCGTGCATTTCCCCCTTTTGCCTTGCTTGGGGTTTAGGTGGTCCGGGCCAAGGGGAAACAGAATATGAGAGAAAGGTGTGTTGGGCCTGCAGGCAGCTGTTTCCGAACTGTGTCCCGGTGGGAGCCAAGAAGAACCTCAAGCTCTACGACCGCAGGAAGATCTTTGAAGCTGTCGCTCAGAACAACTGCGAGGAGCTGGAGAGCCTGCTGATGTTCCTGCAGAGGAGCAAGAAGCACCTCATGGACAGCGAGTTCAAAGGTGAGCCGGGACCGCGGGCTGCCCCGAGAAGCCTGGCTGCAGCGCCTGCTTGACGCTCCTTGTTTTGCAGACCCAGAGACGGGGAAGACCTGTCTGCTGAAGGCCATACTCAACCTGCACGACGGACAGAACGACACCATCCCGCTGCTCCTGGAGATCGCCCGGCAGACGGACAGCCTGCAGGAGCTGGTCAACGCCAGCTACACGGACAGCTACTACAAGGGTGCGGGGTGGGGGGGCGGGGGGGGCGATGATGACGGCAGCCTGTGCGCAAGCGCAGCTGCAGGCTGGAGGGTGCAGCCGCATGTGGGCAAGGCTCTGAGCCCTTACTCCCTGCCCCAGCTGCTGAGCAGCCTCTACGGTCTTGGGGGGGAGGGGGGACCCTAGCTCCTCCCCCGCCTGCTGGATTCCTCTGGTTCTGAGGTTCCCAGCCTCCCTTCTGCAGGCTTGGAGTCCTTTGCTGCTAGAAGTCAGCCTCTCTCTGCCCCTGTTGCTTCCCTTGGGCAAACTGGACTCCTGCAGCTCCCGGTCTGTGTCCTCTGTCCCAGGGAGCGCCACTCCTGCTGTAGGGATTGCCCGGGTCTCTTTTGGGGATCCTGGCCTGGCCTGAGGGCGGGATCACCTGATGCTTTCTGCCCAGGCCCTCTTCCGGCACCTGGCCACAGGACAGGGGAGCACAGGCCAATGGCAGGCACGTGTCCCCCACAGGCCAGACGGCGCTGCACATTGCCATCGAGAGGCGGAACATGCCACTGGTGACCCTCCTGGTGGAGAACGGGGCAGATGTCCAGGCTGCGGCCAATGGGGATTTCTTTAAGAAGACCAAAGGGCGGCCTGGCTTTTACTTTGGTAGGGAGACCGTGTGGTGGACACTTGGCTTTTTGACAGTTGCTAGGGTGGGGAGTGGTGTGGGGCGTTGAGGCAGAGATGGGGGAGCAAGGCTGGGGGTCTGGGGACTAAACCATGTGCCCATGTTGGCCGCAGGCGAGCTGCCCCTCTCCTTGGCCGCATGCACCAACCAGCTGGGCATCGTGAAGTTCCTGCTGCAGAACTCCTGGCAGCCGGCGGACATCAGCGCCCGGGACTCGGCCGGCAACACGGTGCTGCACGCCCTGGTGGAGGTGGCCGACAACACGGCCGAAAACACCAAGTTTGTGACCAGCATGTACAATGAGATTCTGATCCTGGGGGCCAAACTCCATCCGACACTGAAGCTGGAGGAGCTTACCAACAAGAAGGGGCTGACACCCCTGGCTCTGGCCGCCAGGAGCGGGAAGATCGGGGTATGGAGGGGCCTCGTGCCTGGGCGAGAGTGTGGAGGGGCACTTCTGGGCGGGAGTGTGGAGGGGCTGCCTGTCTCTCTGTGCACATCTGGCCTCTGCTCCCGTCCCCAGGCTGTCGCCCCAGCCTGTAGGGCAGGGCAGGGGCGGCGAGAGTGAGCCAGAGGAGCTGGGGAATGCAGAGCAGAACCTGCTGCACTGCACACAGGGCTGCTTCTGTGCACCCCGCCACCCCTGACAGACAGGGTGGGGTGGGGTGCTGGGCCAGGGATGGGGTGAGTTTGGTGTTGTAGGTGCTTTTCTAAGGTAGGCAGGACTTTTGGGTGACAGGGAGGGACCCAAGGCAGGAGTTCGGGGTGGGGCAGGCCCAAGCCAAAACCTCTGGTTTTGGGCCAGTGGCTGATGTCAGGCCGTGGAAGGCTGATGGGCAGTGCGGCTGGCGTGGGAGAGGAGAGGGCCACTCAGGCCAGGGGGTTCTGGAAGCATGTCCCTGCTCATCCGTAATCTAGGATGAGGAGCCCGACCTTCTTACCTTGTTTTGAATCTTGGTTTTATTTTCTGGATCTTCTTCATTTCCTTCTGGCTTGAGGTTTTTCTAGAATGGACTGCTGTAGTCTGTCACTATGCAATGGGAAGCTGAGGGGCCAGGTGTGGTCAGGTGATGGTTTGGTGTGGCAGGCTGATCTTGATGATGATGATGGGGGCCACTGGGTGGGGGCGGAGCTCTCCTGAGGCTGGGCGGGGTCTGCTACTGGGCTGAAGCACAGTCATCCTCCAGCAGAGCTGGTGAGGATGCAGCCTGTGGCTGGGCCCTGGGCTGGCCTCTAATGGCTCCTGCACTGGTGGCAGGTGCTGGCCTACATCCTCCAGAGGGAGATCCAGGAGCCTGAGTGCAGGCACCTGTCCAGGAAGTTCACCGAGTGGGCCTATGGGCCCGTGCACTCTTCGCTCTACGACCTGTCCTGCATCGACACTTGCGAGAAGAACTCAGTGCTGGAGGTGATCGCCTATAGCAGCAGCGAGACCCCTGTGAGTGGGCCAGCGCCGGGACCCTTCTCTGCACGCCAGGCCTCCCCCCAGACTCCTGGCCGGCTCTGCTTGTTCTTTCATCAATAAAAACCTGCTGCCTGGGGACAGGGGTTCTGGGGGCAAACCCTGCAACCTCATCTCCCGTTCATCCCCACAGAATGCCTTTCTTTACCAAACAATCAGCATATGATGCTAGCCCCATAAACACTTAAATATTTCAGAAGCACAAAGGCAAAAAAGATCCTCCCTTATACCATGTAGCTTCATTTTGTCTGTGCAAATGGAGTGATACTACACATCATGCAAAACAGCCACTTTTTTCACTTCGCTATGTTTTGTAGACAATTTTATATCAATCCACATGGGCTTGACGTATTGGCAAATATTGCTGTGTAGTAGTTCATTGAGGAGATGGGGAGTAAGTGTCCATAGAAGGCCATTTAGCATGCGGGCCATTTAGCATGGGTTTGAAATTTTTTCCAAAAAGGGTATCTGGAATTGGAATTGCTAAAGTATTTATATTTAAATACTTTAACAGTGACTGCCAAATTGTCCTCCAAAATGATCACATCAATGCCCTTGCCCACCAGCCATGGGTACATATCTACCCATGTCCTTGGAAACTGGGTATTAATAATCTTTTTTGTTTTTTATGAGTTTAAGTCCATGGAGCCAAAAATGCTCTCTCACTGATGTCTTTGTCCTGCCTGTCTTGATTGCTGTGAGGCCCAACCTGCTCTTGTTTATCGGTCATCCACATTTCTTTGCTAGAGTCCCGATCCTTTGCCATCTCTCCTACTTGGTGTCATCCCTTTTGGTTTATAGCCCATGCAGAGGCGTGGGTGTGAGGTGTGCCACAGGCTGATGCAGGAGTTCTAGAAGGTTCCTGGGAGGTTCCTCACTTCTGTCTGCCCCCCTTAGAATCGCCATGATATGCTCTTGGTGGAACCACTGAACCGACTTCTGCAGGACAAGTGGGACCGATTCGTCAAGCGCATCTTCTACTTCAACTTCTTTGTCTACTGCTTGTACATGATCATCTTTACCACAGCTGCCTACTACAGGCCTGTGGAAGGCTTGGTAGGTCTGGGGCTCAGGGCTCAGAGGGGGTGAGGGGTGATGGGGGTGGGTATGTCTATGTGACCCCCAAGATGCTAGGTTCAGACTGGGCCTGGGACTCCTGGCTCCGCTGGAGAGATGGAAGGGGCATCTGGAGCCCTCTGTGTTCAGTCTTTCCTCTCTCAGACAGCCGGGGGGACCCACCCTGTCACCCAGCTGCTGTTCTCAGCCCCAGTCTTTTAGCCTCTTGGTTCTGTGAGGTTGAGCAACCAGGAGGTAGGTAGCTGGGCTTCTTGATTGTAGGGGGAGCACCGGGGTAGAGAGGGTGCAGGGATTAGGACCCCAGAAGCTGTTCTCACCTGGATTGGGTGTCTGCGGGCTCATGAGAGGGGGTGAACCCTGAGCTCACCTGCTCACTTTTGTTTGCACACTTGCTCATGATTTGCACCTTGAGCACTTCTGTCTGGACCCCAGACCATCCACCAAATCAGTTTAAGACCAGGCTGTTTCCTCTACTGGAAGCCGTGGATTCCATCAAATTTCTGCATTGAATCCTGCCTATTCAATACCCAAAGAGCTAATTTGCTCCCCTTATTGCCTTGCTTGTAAATTTGATTAAAAAAATCGAATTCCTAGGTGAAACTTGATTTCTATCCACCTACTTAATGGCTTCATTTGAAGAAAAAAGAAAAATGTGCTGTTAAGTCAAGCAAGTGAGCTAGTGTTTAAGAAACATCAGTGTAGGCCAAAAGGAAACCCACTCTAGGAAATGATGGCTGAAACACAAGTGTGTGGGATGTCTCTCCCTCCATATCCCAGCCCTGGAGCCCACCGTGGTGGTGGGAGCGGCAGGAAGCACACAGCTTTGGCCCGTAAGAGGCCTCCCTCTGTGCCTCCTGCCCGGCGACCTCAGGGTGCTTGTAAGGATGCCTCATTTGGCACCTGGAGGCTGCCGCTTTGGGACTCAGATTATCCAGAGGGCCTCCTTGGAGGTGTGCCCAGAATAATGAGCTGCTTTCTTTATGTCTCTCTGGATGGGCGCTGAGCCACTTGGGCAGGACCTAGGCCTAAATCCTAGGGCTTGGTGGATCTCCCTGGTGGCACAGTTGGTTAAGCAACACACTGTGAAGCAAACCGCAGCCACTGCAGCACGAGTTCGATCCCTGCTGCGGGCCAGGGAGGGGACCCACATGGTGCAGCAGACCTCTCCTGCTGTGCCCGCTGCTCCCCTCAGCAGTGTGTTTCAGTCACTCTGCCTGTTCTGTTCTCCACTCTGTCTCTGGTGGATCCTCTCACTGCCCACACCTCTGGCCTGTACACCAGCTCTTGTATACATAAATAAATAAAATCTTAAAAAAAAAATCCTAGGGCTTGGCACCCAAGCGAATACCAGTCAGCTATTGAATGAATGAGTGAAAGCTTGCACTAACTTCTCTGCACCTTACAGCCCCCTTACATGATGAAACACACCGTTGCAGACTACTTCCGGGTCACTGGAGAGATTCTTTCTGTATCAGGGGGAGTCTACTTTTTTTTCCGAGGGGTAAGCGCTCCTTCCCACATTATGAGTTTATCTTGCCACCTAAACAAAAAGTCCGGGGGACTCACTCAATGCCCACTCACTCTTTAACTCATTGGACATGTGGTTGAGGGAGGCACAGTGGGAAGGGAGGGCCCTCCAGGGTTCACGACTGGGGCTGGGCTCTACGTCGTGGCCCCCCCCCCCNTATACGTCGTGGCCCCCCCCCCCCCCCCCCCAGGATCCAGGCCATTGTGCTGAAGGCTGACAGGGTTCTCCAGGGAATGAAGTATGTATGTATTTATTTATTTATTTATTTTTGGAGTGAATTATTTAGAAATGAGAGTGGAAGTCTCTGAAGTGACAAGATTGGGACTGGTAGTTCCTTAACTCTTCAAAAGCAGTTTGTAAAAGCAGTTCCATCAGAACAATGGAAGAGATGCTTAGCGCACTGGAACATTCCATTTTAATTGAAGGCGCATATACGCATGCTCATTATTCTAATATCTGGGCTGTCTTTGCATGTGGGACCCAGCGAGAGATGAGAATGTGAAATTTGAGATTATTGAGGGCCCCGCTGTCTTTTTCACCTACATTATAACCCAGTTACTTTAGTAACTTATTTTTATGGCATCTTTTCTAGTCTTTGGGCAGTTTTCACTGTGTTATTTCACTGTCGTGATTTTGACCCTCATAGTTTATACTATAAGGAGCACAAGCCTCTGTAGCAAGTGCATGGACAGAGGCAGTGTTGGTCAAAACAGGATTAACTGGTGGGAGGGAGCAGGTGGGTGGCCTGGAGAGGTGTCCGCCAGTGTGTTCAAGCAGTGGACAGCACTGGTTTATCTGGTGAATTAGTTCAGAGGATGCTGGTTATAAGAAATCTCACTGAAGTGCTTTCTTAAAGACATTTAGCAAAAATCCTTTATAAATTAGAAAGAAGGCAAAAAGTCTCCTAATTCTGTCATTTAAGCACAGCATTTTGGTGATTTTCCTTCTTGTCTTTGCTTCTAGGTACAGTCATTCCACTCTGTATTTGTAAAATCCCCCTGCGCTGAGTCACACATTAACCCGTTAGCCTGGCCCATGCGTCTGCACTCCTGTCATAATCACTGCAAGCTGGCATTCAGCCTTCTGAATTCACCATTTAGCATTATCTAACCATTTCTGAATCTTGCTCTGTCTGCTTACCTGCAGATTCAATACTTCCTGCAGAGGCGGCCATCTCTGAAGACCTTGTTTGTGGACAGCTACAGTGAGATGCTTTTGTAAGTGACTCTTACCCAAATGCACAATAGCAGATAACATCTTTCGGCCAAATCCTGAATTTACAGCAACCAGCTCTTAACTTACTCTCTCACACCCGGTGGACCTTGAACATAGTAGGCCCTCACAGGCATGTTGAATGAATGATGGCAGGCATTTAGGGTGTGAATGATCACTGGGGTGCTAGGCCATGCCAGTTATGTACCAGATGCAAGGAAATGACAGGCCTGTTCTGGGCATGGTGTAGAGTCTGAATTAGGTGTATTCTTGTCCATTTTTCCCATCCATCTGGAGTCACTGAACTGGTTCTCGAGGACTGAGATGAGATAGACATGACTGCTGCCTTCAAGGAATTGCCAAGCTTTTTTTTTTTTTTTAGGGTTTATTAATTAGGCATGCAAGAACTGGGGTGCAGGTCAGAGGTGTGGGATGTGAGAGGAGTCACCAGAGCCAGAGTGGGGAGCAGAACAGGCAAATCTACCGAAATACACTGCTGAGGGAGCAGTAGGCAAGGCAGGAGAGGTCTGCTGTGCCATGTGGGTCAGCTCCCTGGCTGGGGATGGAACTCATGCTGCAGTGGCTGCCAATAGCTTCATTGTGCTGTAACTTTAACCCCTTGCGCCACCATGGAGGCCCAAGGAATTGCCAATCTTTATGGCAGGGTTTCTCGGTCTTGGCACTATGGACACTTTGGATTGCATTACTTTCATTGCTGTTGAAGGGGGCTGACCTGTGCATTGTAGGATATTTATCTGCCTCCCTGGTTCTCACAGTAGAGGCCATGGCCCTCTCCCTGTCCCCTGGTCTTGAAAGGTCAGATGTCTCCAGATATTTCCCAGTGTCCCCTTGCTTCCAGTAATATAGATGGCAAGTCCAAAGTTCTTCTGATTCCAGGTCCTCTTTTAAGAAGTGTTTGGCTTTTTTCCTTTGTAAGTCTGCAGTATTTACTTTTTGTTCCTAGTGTTCTGAAATTTAATGCTGTATCTTGGTGTGGATTTGTTTTTGTCCAATGTTCTGGGCACATCATAGGCTCTTTTAATCTGGGATTTTATATCATTTTTAAGGGTATTTTCTTGAATTATTTCTGGATCTCTCTCTTGGGATGTCAGTGATTTATATAATAAAGCTCTCACTCTAGTATCAGTTTTTACATTTCCTCACGTTTGTTCTCGCTCTTTGTCCTTGGTTCTTCTTTCTGGGAAGTCAAATCAATTTAAATTCCAACTCTTCTATTGAGTTTATTATTTTGGCTATCATGTTTTTAATCTCTAAGTGCTCTTAAAATTGTTGTTCTTCATAGCGTTCTATTCTTGTCTTATGTTGTAATGTCTCACTAAGGCTATTAAGATAATTTTCCTTTTTTTGCATAATTTTCGTTTATTTTCTTGGTTGTCACATGCTATTTGCTTATCTTAACAGTTCTTTTTCATGTTGGAGGGTATCTTCAGGATATCCAGAAATCTTGGATGTCTGTTCATGGTCAAAGTAAAAGCTAGTTGGATGCTCGTAATGTGTTCATTAACAGCTCATCAATTTTGAGTTTCAATATAGGGTTCTAATAATAGGTTATCTAACAACTAACTAGATAATTAGCTTCACTGATAGATCTAGATAAACCATTTATTTTTTATTTTATTAAATTTGTTTATATATATATTTTTTTCTACAACGTTTGCTTTCTTTTCTAGGTGTAGTCTCCATAGAACTTCCACCACCAATTCACCTGTGTACCGTCACCACAGTCCCTCGTGCTCGTCTGTCTTTGCCCTAATCCGTATCCCTCCTTCTTCCCTGCAGAATGTCTCTGTTTTGTAGTTGTCTGCTTATTTTCATTTTGTTTTATTATTTTTCCCCCTTGATCCCCTATAATTTTCCTATAAGTGAGACTATCCAGTATTTTTCTTTTTCCTTCTGACTTATTTCACTGAGCATAACCCCTTCAAGTTCCATCCATGTTTCTGCAAATGGCTCTATAGATACACCATTTAATGGAAACTATCCAAAGGCAGTCCATTGAGTTCTTTTTCTCTGGAGTTGGCAGATATCACAGAGGATATCTTTTTAATCTTCTCTCTGGAGGGAGAAAGTCTGGCTGCCAGCCTTCTGAGAACTGAATGGGGAAGAGGGCTTTGCCTAATCTGTATTCTGTAAAAATCACATAATCTGTATTTTGGTTAAATCCCATGTTTTAACTGGTGTTTGAAGGTCAGAGATCTTCTGTTTTGTCTTCTTCAGAGACAAAAACCTCCCTTTTCCCTTATTTTGGTCTCTTTATCTCCTCTCCAGGGTCCCTAAGTCTTTGGGAGTCCTTGATTAAGAATTGGTTATCTTTCCCCTCCACTGGCTTTGGCTTTCTTGTGTCTGCTACAGTTTCCACTTACCCACTGCTCTCCAACCTTCAGGATTCATATGCGGGAACTCCACTTACCACCAGAGGCAACGTTTTATCTGTTTCAACTAGTGTCAGTCTGATCTCTGGCCAAGGTTCTGCAAATGCAGAGGAGTAGTTTCTCCCTGCAGCAGGGCTCCCATCCATGAGCCAGGTTATTGACTCGTTTTCAGTAGACTCAACAGGCGTTCTGCTTGGTTCTTCCACACAAATGGGAGGTGAGGTGGAGGGTGTGGTCTAAAGCGTGAATGCAGTGGGGTCTCTCTGGAGGAGACCACGATGCCCCAGCACACCTGGGGCAGAGGAGTACTGCATAAACCTTGTCTTAGGATGGCCCAGATGTCCTCCACCCTGTGCCGGCTCTCTACGGGGGCAGCCCCTACTGGACTGAGGATCTGAGGGGCATTTTCTCCGGACTGTGCCCTGAGTTTGAGGGTGTAACCTGCAGGCTGTCCTGTGGCATTTCAGAGAGCATGACCGGTCCCTCTTCATGGACCTACATCTCCCAGGGTCGCTGATGCTCAGTGAAGCTGTTGAACCTGGGAATAGGGCAGCGAGGTTGTTAGTGCTAAAACAGTGTTTCTCAGTTTTTTCTTATTGTTGCCTTTTAAGATGTTTTTGCCCTAATTGCTCCTCCCTTATCATCTGATACCAAAAAAACACTGTATAGCTATTTATGTACTGTATTTATATTTGTGCTTTATATATAAAGGGAATAAGATTTTGTATCACTTCCCCTTGGGGTTGCTCTTGTTCCAGAGGAAAATCATGGGCTAAAGGAGACAGACCAGCTGGCCCAGACCCTACTGTGGCCGGCAGCCTGTGCTTCTGAGGAGAGGTGTCTGGGGTCTTCTCATCTGTGGGGGTGCTGGGGCTCCTGAGTGCCTTCAGACAGACCTCCCTGTCCTGCCACCTTCAGCTTTGTGCAGTCTCTTTTCATGCTGGGGACCGTGGCACTGTACTTCAACCACCGCAAGGAGTACGTGGCCTCCATGGTGTTCTCGCTGGCCATGGGCTGGACCAACATGCTCTACTACACCCGCGGCTTCCAGCAGATGGGCATCTATGCTGTCATGATTGAGAAGGTGCGTGCCAGTGCCTGAGTGGGCCCCCCACCGAGCCACTTTACTTTGTGTCTGCGTGGACATGGCCCACCAACTCCATTCATCCACTGTATTGTCTCGGGAGGTGCTAGCTTACCTCAGGATCCACATTCCCAGCTGATACCCCAAGAGTCAGCCAATCTGGCTTTGACACTTGATCCCCTGTCTACCAGCCCTCCCTCACCCTGCTGACCCCCACATCCCCCACCAGAAGACCACGGCGGGCAACCGTGGATGACTCTTACAACACCTGAGCCCAAACCAGCCGATCCTTCATGTCCTCTGGTTCTACGTGACCTCAAGATGAACCCCCAAGCCAACACAGTCCTGGCCTTTCTCTGGACCCTAGCCAGGGCTGGTTCTGACAAGCCTGCTCTCTCTGCAGATGATCCTGAGGGACCTGTGTCGCTTCATGTTTGTCTACCTCGTTTTCCTGTTCGGGTTCTCCACAGGTAACAGGCGTGGTCAGGCTCATAGGAGGGCAGGCTTCTACTTACTTCATTTTCTAGAAAACTCTCTCAGGGGCTGGGTGGAGAGGGGCCCGCTGGGGTGTGTGTCTGAGGTGACAGAGAGGATGGACAAAGAATATATTGAAATGAGCAGGAGAACAGGAGAGTCATAAAGTGTTTTAAGTAATTTTTGAGGGACAAAATGCTGCTTGAGTGTAGGATGACTGTATTTTGGCTCAATTTTTTAAAAAAAACTTTTCATTTTGACATTGTTTCAGGCTTCTAGAAAAATTGCAAGAATAGTACAAATAACTTGGCTATGCTCAACCCAAGTTCCCCTAATTTTACATTTTTTGGTTTTTAAAATCACTTTATACACACACACCAGATTTTCTGAGCATAACTCAAAGACATGATTATCCCTTTATCCACTATATTGAATAAAGTATGTGTTTCCTAAAAACAAAGACTTTATCCTGTATGCTTATAAACAGTGTACTTCCTAAAAACACAGAATTCTCTTATATAAACAACATGTAATGATCATATCCGGAAACGAACATTAATACAACACTTTGAGCTCAGCTGCCACCTTACTCAAATCTTGCCCAGTTGTTCTAATAATGTCTTTTACAGACACAAAAATCGCAGACCACATACACCATTCAATTGTCATGCTTCCTTACTCTCCTCGATCTTTCCTTTTGAGACCTTAGCATTTTGTGAAGGCCAGTTTTGTCCAGTGCCTCAGTTTGGGCCTCCCTGACATTTCCTCATCATTAGATTCAGGTATGTGTCCTTTGCCAGAATGTCAAGGAAGTGACGTGTCTCCCTCATTATAGGAAGGAGTCCCATGATCTCTGGGTTCACTTCCTGCTAATGTTAACTTTGATTGCTTGGTTTTGGTGGGTTTGCCAGATTTTTCCATAGTCACAATATTACCTTTCCCTTTGTAAGTGATAAGTAATTTTGAGACAATGCTTTGAGACCCTGTCAGTATTCCATTTCTCACCACTCTTTCACCCCATAGTTGTAGCATCGACTGCTGATTCTCACCTGATTCTACGACGGTTGCCAAATAATGATTTTCTAACTCCATCATTCCTCCTACATTTACTCGTTGTCATTCTGTTGTAAGGAAGGGCATTCTGTTCTCCAGCTTTTACTTATTTACATCAGTATGGCCTCATAGGTTCATTTTTACTTTTTCATGGTTTCTCACTTAAAGGGGTTCTGATTCCTTATGATTATCATGTATTTTAATGCTCACATTATTTGAGAAATGGTCTTTGGGAGGCCCATCAAGCCAGCTCTTGTGTCCTTTTGACACAGACACAGACACACAGACACACACATCATTTTTTCAGCAACTGGCTCTGTTTTGATTCTCGTCTGACTCCTGCAGTTAAATGGATCACATGGACTACCTGCCCTGCCCCCACCTTACGGCCTGGTAGAGAATCTCTGGCTGAGTGTGATAGGTGGCTTTGACTGATAGGGATCAGTGTGGGCCTTGGCACCTGTTCTGAGGCCCTGAATATTTGTAACCACGAGAAGGGATTAGGCCCAGGAGTTATGCAGTACACTGGATTTGCAGCTTCCATGGGACACAATTGTTACAGGGCTCTCAGGTTATGGACTACATTTCCAAAGAAGAGTGTAGAATTCAGGGAGCGGTTGTTCTAATTTGAGTGGCTCAGCCCCATGGTCCTGATACAGGGCTGGTTCTGGGCCACCATTTAAGGAGCACAGGCAGACAGAACATGACTGAGAATATGGGTATGAATCTAGGACTGACATGTAAGGTTAGATAGGTCGTGCACTGCACAAAGGTGGCTGTATTCACATCGTACATATAGATGTATATACAGATTTAAAGTTAATGTATATGTAGATTTAAAATTTTCTCTTTGGAGATGATGATAAAGTACATTATAACCATTTTAAAAATAATTTTGAAGAAGGGGGTGTCTTTGTAAAAAAATTTCACACAAGGGCCCTTCCCGGCTGAGTAGCATTCCTGCTGCAGACCCATCCTGGGGAAGGGGGGCTGTTAGGAGACTTGGGGTCGTGGTTTCTGTCCAGCTACAGCCTTCCTTCCCCATGCCTGTAGCGGTGGTGACACTGATTGAGGATGGGAAGAACGACTCCATGCGGGCTGAGCCCGCACCACACAGAGGGCGAGGGTCGAGCTGCCGCCAGTCTGACAGCTCCTACAACACCCTGTACTCCACGTGTCTGGAGCTGTTCAAGTTCACCATCGGTATGGGGGACCTGGAGTTCACAGAGAACTATGACTTCAAGGCTGTCTTCATCATCCTGCTGCTGGCCTATGTGATTCTCACCTACATCCTCCTGCTCAACATGCTCATCGCCCTCATGGGTGAGACCGTCAACAAGATCGCACAGGAGAGCAAGAATATTTGGAAGCTGCAGGTGGGTCAGCGTGTGCTGCGGGGGCTGCAGGCCGTTCTGTGTGGTACTTGACTCAGCTGGGTACCTGAGTCCCTGTAAGGTTTGAGGAAGGGGCAGAAACCCAGCCAGGCCCAGCGCATCAAGCAGCCTCTGGCAGTGATCACAAGTGCTGTTTGTCAACTGGACAAGGAGAGCAAGGGCTCAGATCCACACGCTGCTCAGCTCACAGGAACCTGGCACAGAGTGGACGTCAGAGACTGGACTCAGGGGCAACGATACATGGGGGAGGGACCTGATGATTGCAGTTTGAGTCACCTGGTTCATATCTGCCTCCCCAGCTGATAACAGTGTTACTCTTGGTAAGAGGCACTGGCCAGGCCAGGTGCTGTTGCACGTGTCTTACTTGCTCTCATTTAGTCCTCGCCACAATGCTACAAAGTAGGTGTGATTATTCCAGCATTGGATGAACAGCGACACTGAGGCATAGAGAAGTCAGGGGCCTGGGAGCAAGGCAACGAGTCAGGCACACACTCAGGATCCCACCCAGGCAGTCTTACCCTCGAGACCCTGCTCATAACACTACCCTGCTTTGTGAGATCCTCAAGGAAGTGTCTGGGCTGGGAGACGCACATCACTCACAGGCTACCCTGCCTAGATCCCCAGGAACCAGCTGGGGCTGGGTGGGTGGAACCTCTTCCCGGGCGCGAGCACCCAGCAGGCTGCAGAAACAAGGCTGGTGTGGGGGCACCGAAGCTTTGACGGAAGCACTGGGGCTGGGAGAGGCCAAGGAGAGCTTGATCTTGGCAGCCAGGGGCCACTGCTGGGTGAGCCCCCTGTCCGTCTGTCCTTCCTGCAGAGAGCCATTACCATCCTGGACACGGAGAAGAGCTTCCTGAAGTGTATGAGGAAGGCCTTCCGCTCGGGTAAGCTGTTGCAGGTGGGGTACACCCCCGATGGCAAGGACGACTACAGGTGGTGCTTCAGGTAATGCCCACACAGCAGCCAAAGCTTGGGGAGCTAGGGGCTAAGCTGTGGGTATGGAGGACCCATCTGAGCCAGCCCTGGGTACACGGCTTGACTCTGGGCTCACCTATGGGTATGGGGACTCACCCAGAACTAGCCGGGAGTACAGGGGCTGCCCCAGGACTCAGCTGTGGGCACAGGGGACCCAATGTGGACATGGGGGACTTTTTGGAAAATGAACTCTCCAGAAGGGCTTATCTGGTTAGCAGGTCAGAACCAGGAATCCAAGATGTGTAGTTTCTGGGCCCTGTGGTGTGATCAGACAATACATTTTCGGGGTGGTGTCCAAAGAGCTGGCCCCTGTCAGCTCTTCCTCTACGAGCTATTTCCCCCTCTTGGTCTATGGACTCCTTGGAACCGGCCTTGGGCCTTTGGCCTGGGAAGCTGGGCGTGGCCATTAGGCTCCATGCTCCCCATGACCTCGCCCCACAGGGTGGATGAGGTGAACTGGACCACCTGGAACACCAACGTGGGCATCATTAATGAGGACCCTGGCAACTGCGAGGGCATCAAGCGCACTCTGAGCTTCTCCCTGCGCTCAGGCCGAGGTGAGGTGTGGGGGAGGGGTGCTTGGAGGTGGCCTGATGTTGGATAGTCCAAGTCCCAGAGTTCCCTGTTCCTTGCAGGACTTCCTTGCCCTGCACACAGCTGGGGTGCGGGAACAGCCCCAGGTGCCAACCACCTGCACCACACAGTCACGGGCACCCCGTTGTGCCCCTCTGCTGGCCTGCGCAGTTGAGGCTCCACATGCCCATGCACGCCTGCCCTGCCGGTATCCCTGGCCGATGCACCTGTTCTCAGTGCCCCAGAGCCAGAGGCTCCGCCCACACCCAGCCACCTGGGCCGGCCAGCCTTGGCTGCTCCGCTCCCCTGCCTCGCTCCTCACGCCCTGTGTGTACAGCTCCCAAGGCTTCTGGGCACAAACAGGACATGTCACCCTCGCCCTGCGTGGGCCTGTCTGGCAGGGAGAGGATGGAAGAATGGGAGGAGGAGAGGGAACATCTGGAGCAAAAAAGGTCCGAGGAAAATGATCACTGGACAGAAGTCCTTTAATAGCTCATGGTAAACATGAAATGAAAGGTCTCATTGAGGAAAGTTACCTAAAAAGGAAGCAAACCCTTTTTAGGTATGTTGAACACATTTTGAATTATAATCACAACCCTGTTTTGGTTTTGGTTTTGATTTTACTTTATTTATTTGTTACATTTTAAAAAGATAGTTTTGTTAGGGAAAGGAGAAAGAACAGAGGCACCTATATCGTCACAGGCAGGCAGGAGAGCTGCCTGTTTTCAGTTTGTATTTTTTTTTAAATTGTGGTAAAATACACACATAAAAGCTTGCCATTTGAAGCATTTTAAAAAATGTACAATTATTGCAACATGCTGGTAACCAGCACCACTAGCGAGTGTTCTAAATAGAAACTGTACTAGTTCACTAAACAATACTCCTTCTCCCCTTATTGCCCAGCCCTTAGTAATCCATATTTTGTGTCTTTGAATTTGTCTATTTTAGGTATCTCATGTAAGTGGAATCATGTAATATTTGTCTTTTTGTGTCTGACTAATAATAGCCAATTTCTATATATACCACATTTCATTTACTCATTCACCTGCTGATTGACATTAAGGTCAATTCTACCTGTGTGGCTATTTTTTTTAAAGATTAATTTATTTATGCACACAAGAGCTGGGGTACAGGACAGAGTGGTGGGAGGTGAGAGGATTCACCAGAGACAGAACAGGGAGCAGAACAGGCGGATCGACTGAAATACACTGCTGAGGGGAGCAGTGGGCGAGACAGGAGAGGTCTGCTGTGCCATGTGGGTCCCCTGCCTGGCAGGGGATCGAACTCATGCTGCTGTGCAGCAAATGCTTCATAGTGTGCCGCTCAATCTGCTGCGCCACCAGAGAGGCCCCCCTACCTGTGTGGCTATTATGAATAATGCTGTTAGCATCATACAAGATTCTGTTGGATACCCACTTTTCACATCTTTTGGAGGTGCCAGATCACACAGGAATCCTCTGTTGAACTTTTTGAGGAACTACCCAGCTACTGTCTAAAATAGTTGTGCTATTTTATACCCCCACCAGCAAGGCCTGAGGGTTGCACACCCTTACCACAATTTGTTATTATTTTTTATTTTACCATCCTCAGGATGTGAGGTGCTTTCTCTTTATGGTTTTTGGTTTGTGTTTTCCTAATGGCAGATGATTCTGAACATCTTTTCATGTGCTTATTTAGCCCTTTTAGCATATTCTTTGGAGAAATCCCTATTTAAATTCTTTGTCCATAAAAACATTTTTTGGAATTATAGTTCTTTATATTCTCTGAATAGCAATACCTTATCAGACATATGATTTGCAAATATTTTCTCCTATTCTGAGTTGTCTTTTTAATTTCTTTAGTAGCGCCTCATGTATAAATTTTTAAATATTTTTTATAAAGACTTATTTTTATTTATGCACACAAGAGCTGGGGTACAGGCCAGAGGTGCGGGAGGTGAGAGGACTCACCAGAGACAGAGTGGGGAGCAGAGCAGACAGATCGACTGAAACACACTGCTGAGGGGAGCAGTGGGCAAGGCAGGAGAGGTCTGCTATGTAGGCCATGTGGGTGCCCTCCCTGGCTGGGGGTCGAACTCATGCTGCAGTGGCTGCGGTTTGCTTCATAGCAAACCAGTTGCTTAACCCACTGCGCCACCAGGGAGGCCCCCAGGAACCGAGACTTTTATTTATTTATTTTTTAAAGATTCATCCATTCATGCGCACAAGCACTGGGGTACAGGCCAGAGGTGTGTGTGGGGGGGCGGTGAGAGGATTCACCACAGAGAGCGGGAGCAGAACAGGCAGATCAACGGAAGTACACTGCTGAGGGGAGCAGCGGGCACAGCAGGAGAGGTCTGCTGCGCCATGTGGGTCCCTCCCTGGCTGGGAATGGAACTCGCGCTGCTGAGCTGTGGATGCTTCACAGTGTGGTGCTCAATCTGCTGTGCCACCAGGGAGGCCCCCAGGAACCGAGACTTTTATTTATTTATTTTTTAAAGATTCATCCATTCATGCGCACAAGCACTGGGGTACAGGCCAGAGGTGTGTGTGGGGGGGGGGCGGTGAGAGGATTCACTACAGAGAGCAGGGAGCAGAGCAGACAGATCCACTGAAACACACTGCTGAGGGGAGCAGCAGGCAAGGCTGGAGAGGTCTGCTGCGCCATGTGGGTCCCCTCCCCAGCTGGCAGCAGGGATCGAACCCGTGCTGCAGTGGCTGCAGTTTGCTTCATAGTGCGTTGCTTAACCCACTGCGCCACCAGGGAGGGCCCTATACATTCATTTTCTAACCTGCCTTTGCATTTGAGTAGTGAACATGTTCATTGCTTATATGTGTGTTTTCTCACTAAAAGGTTAGCTTTTTGAAACCCAACCAGATCTTTTAACTTTATTTCCCAAGATAGACCTGGCACATTGCAAGTGTTCAAAAAGTGCCTGATATTTGCTTTTGCTAATGTTTACTGAGCACTTACTGTATGATAGGCACTATAGCAAATGAATTTGGCATGCATTATGAAATCTCACAAAAAGTTATCCTCAATGTGTGTAAATAAAATAAGACTCAGAGGCCCCCCTGTTTTGGCATAGAGAGCTAGGGTGTAGGTCAGAGGTACATGGGGTGAGAGGAGACACCAGAGGCAGAGTGGGGAGCAGAACAGGCAGACTGACCGAAACACACTGCTGAGGGGAGCAGCGGGCGAGGCAGGAGAGGTCTGCTGCGCCATGTGGGTCCCTCCCTGGCTGGGGATCGAACTCGCGCTGCTGAGCCGTGGATGCTTCACAGTGTGGCGCTCAACCCGCTGTGCCAGCAGGGAGGCCCCTAAAAGTCTTTAATTTTGATGAAGCCTGATTTATCGATTTTTAAGTTTTGCCGCCTGTTCTTTTGGTGTCAAATCCGACAAGTCATTGACAGATCCAGTGTCATGAAGATTTTCTCCTGTGCTCTTTTTCCTAAGAACTATATGACTTTCGTTCCCTGCCATTTTCAGCTGCTTTTTCTTGGTCGGTGTTTGCTTGGTCTCTGTAAACCTTGGCCTGTTCCTCTGAGCTCTGACAACCGTGGTTCTGAAGTTCCTGCTAGCTTCTTGAATATTCTGGTGGAGTCGCGGGTGTTTGGAGCTGCCTGCCTTGCCGTTTTGCCGATGTCACTGATTCTTAAAAGGAACACTGAGTGAATCGAGTCCTTTTTTGGCAGGTTGGGGGAGGGGTGTGACCCTTCCGCCGCCTGGCCTGAGAGCGAGCTACTGCGTCTTTCCTAGTTGATGTTGCTTCATAGAGAAGCTCGCTTTTTATATGTCATCAACTTTATTTTATTTTTTTTGAGAACAGAAAAAGCGGATTTATTGAAATACACTGCTAAGAGAAGCAGCGGGAGAGACGGGAGAAGTCTGCGTGGGAAGGAGTTGGGGCTCCCTATTTCATCAACTTAAAAAAAAAACTTTATTAAGATATAACTTACGACCAAATACACACATTTAAAATGTATCGTTTGGTAAGTTTCAGCAAATATACACTCAGGTAACCTCCATCTCACTCAAGATCCAGAACAGTCGCATCATTCCAGAAAGTACCCTCTTCCCTTTTTGTGGTCAGTTTCCATTTTCCCATCCCAGGTACCATGAATCGCATTTCTATTACTATAATTAACGTTATATCAGTTCTTTACCCCCAAAATGCCAATTTCATCCTATGCTTGAAGGATGTCTTTCCTTCCTTCCTTCCTTCTTTCCTTCCTTCCTTCCTTCCTTCCTTCCTTCCTTCCTTCCTTCCTTCCTTCCTTCCTTCCTTCCTTCCTTCCTTCCTTC